>JALMLS010000321.1:0-228964 GCA_038496445.1 Trichosphaerium sp. ATCC 40318 | reverse complement strand
AAAACCCGTACGGAACCCGTACTTTTGACCCGTACTTAACCCGTATGGGTTCTGTACTTTTGACCCGTACAAAACCCGTACATGACCCGTACTTTTGACCCGTACTTAACCCGTATGGGTTCCGTATTGTTGACCCGTACTCTACCCGTACGGGTAGAGTACAATTAAATAATATGAAAAATTGTAATTATTGGATACAGAACATACTCCTCTTTTTTCCATACAATGTATGTGTACACATATATCACATGTGTGCCAAAACCACAACCATCAGTATACACTTGCAATCAAAAAAAAAAATTTGGCCATCAAATTTTGTTTGGATTTGGCGATCAAAAATCCAAAAAAATTACTGCAATTAAATGGCAGCTTGTAATCGTAAGGTACAAAAACATGTATTATTAATAGATGAGGGTGTTTTAAAGTTATTAGGGCATTTACTTAAAAAGTAGAGGAGAAAACTTAATAAAGTGCAAAATGTAGCTTTTTGCTGAATTTTGTTGTTTTATTGAATAACTTTGGTCTGACTGTACGAACTGCTCAGAAAATGTAGCATTAGGTATATTTAGGTACAAATGGTTTCATGATGGTTTGGGGATCAACTCACCATTTTTAGGCAAAAACGACAGAAAATATGTATTTGGAGTAGTTTAAGGATATTATGGCCTAATAGCTCTATTAAACCACTTTTTAAAGGCGATTATGGGTTTCAAGCATTTTTCTGAAGTAGTCGTTAAGTTGTGGATATTAAGTTGGGTTTTAGGACAATTAAGGCATGATGTCTAAAATATCTCCTCAAACAGGTCAAAAACATGGTCGTTTAGTGGTAATGGGGTTGTAATGTAATGTAATGTATTGTAATGTGTTGTAATGTAAATGTACTTGTAATAGTTAAGAAAACAATAAACCAATCCATCGTTTTTACTATTTTGTGTACACAATTATAACTGCCGACACATATTTTGACCCGTACCTAACCCATACTCAACCCGTATGGAACCCGTACTTTTAACCCGTACTTAATCCGTACGGGTTCCGTACTTTTGACCCGGATTAAACCCGTACATAACCCGTACTTTTGACCCGTACAAAACCCGTACGGGATCTGTACTTTTTGACCCGTACTCTACCTGTACATTATCCGTACTCCCGATTTTACTACTGTAGTAGTTTTAGTAAAAAATGCCACAAAAAATCATGTCCAAAATGTGCAATTTGTGTCCTGTATGATTTCACCACTGCTGTTGCAAGTACTTTGTGCCTTATTTTTTAAGCATTATATGTCTTTAATTCATATATAAGACATTGCATGAGTGTCCTAATTTGAAGGCTTATTTCTTAAAATATGCAAACAAAACCATTGCAATCTTGTGATCAGATGCAAGCATTTTTCATCAAATATAAGGCATTGCAGGTATTTGCCTTTTTGAAAAAGGCAAAACTGGGCATTTTGGTAAAACAACACAAGGCATTGTTTAAAAATGCCTTATCAGTAGTAAAATCGGGAGTACGGATAATGTACGGGTAGAGTACGGGTCAAAAAGTACAGATTCCGTATGGGTTTTGTACGGGTCGGAAGTATGGGTTACGTACGGGTTTAATCCGGGTCAAAAGTACGGAACCCGTACGGGTAGAGTACGGGTCAAAAGTACGGGTTCCGTACGGGTTTTGTACGGGTCAAAAGTACGGAACCCGTACGGGTTAGGTACGGGTCAAAATATGTGTCGGCAGTTATAATTGTGTACACAAAATAAAAACGATGGATTGGTTTATTGTTTTCTTAACTATTACAAGTACATTTACATTACAACACATTACAATACATTACATTACATTACAACCCCATTACCACTAAACGACCATGTTTTTGACCTGTTTGGAGATATTTTATCATGCCTTAATTGTCCTAAACCCAACTTAATATCCACAACTTAACGACTATTTCAGAAAAATGCTTGAAACCCATAATCGCCTTTAAAAAGTGGTTTAATAGAGCTATTAGGCCATAATAGCCTTAAACTACTCCAAATACATATTTTCTGTCTGTTTTTGCCTAAAAATGGTGAGCTGATCCCCAAACCATCATGAAACCATGCATCGTACCTAAATATACCTAATGCTACATTTTCTGAGCAGTTCGTACAGTCAGACCAAAGTTATTCAATAAACAACAAAATTCAGCAAAAAGCTACATTTGCACTTTATTAAGTTTTTCCTACTTTAAGTAAATGCCCTAATAACCTTAAAACACCCTCATCTATTAATAATACATGTTTTTGTACCTTACGATTACAAGCTGCCATTTAATTGCAGTAATTTTTGGATTTTTGATCACCAATCCAAACAAAATTTGATGGCCAAATTTTTTTTTTTGAAGTGTGTATACTGATGGTTGTGGTTTTTGGCACACATGTGATATATGTGTACACATACATTGTATGGAAAAAAAAAGGAGTATATTCTGTATCCAATAATTACAATTTTTCATACTATTTAATTGTACTCTACCCGTACGGATCCCGTATGTAACCCGTACGGGTAGAGTACGGGTCAACAATATGGAACCCGTACAGGTTAAGTACGGGTCAAAAGTACGGGTTCCGTACGGGTTTTGTATGGGTCAAAAGTACGGAATCCGTACGGGTTAAGTACGGGTCAAAAGTACGGGTTCCGTACGGGTTTAGTACGGGTCAAAATCCCGATTCCAGTACTGAAACTGCATTTAGAGAAATTGGTAAAGTGTTAACATCAGCATTACATATACCACAAACATGGTTTTGCACAGTAATATTAAATATGCACCTGTGGGTCCATGGTGTCATGATGATAAAAGTTAAATAAAATGTGGCTAACTTTATGAAAAGCACATATTTGAATGACTTGAACGACTTTCTAGGTTAAGTTAGATGCCTAAAATATTTATAAAATGAGAAAAACTGATTTTGGTGTAACACAAAGATGGTGTGCGAGTGTTGGAAGCTTATTTGCACTCTGTTACACCAACAAACTTTTTTGGGGAAATTTTTTTGGAAACAGTTTTCCTTGTTTTATACCTAAAATCATTTATTTACAAAACCAAACTGGTAATCTAAAAAAAAGCAAAAAGAGCAAAATGTTGACAAATTGTCATGTACTTGTATGTATGCTGTTAATCACACATATGGTTGTGTTTTACCCATTTAACATTATTTGTATTTGTAAAAACCTTTTTACATTGTTAGTAAACTAACATTAACAACTAACACTAAGATTGATTGAGGATGGTTAGTTCAGCCAAATGACACAATTAAAAAATAAACAAATACAAAACAAATATTATGAATGCAAACACATCTCAACCAAGATTACAGAAAAAGACCATATCTGGGTTGTTGGACAGACCTGTCAACCCAGGTTTGTGTGTTTGATTTTTTTGTGAGCTGACACTTATTTCAATGCCAACTTAATAGATTAATTATGTTTGTAATATATGCAAGCATATTGGGTTTAACACCACCAAAAAAATTGTAAGCCTAGACATATTGTTGGACAGGTTTGAGAGACACATGCTGAGATATATATCTTGAGATTATCTAGATATTTGTTGGCATCTAGCAGACATTTGGCTTAAAAACAGGTATTTAAACATGCACAAATAGGCATTTTCTTCCAAATTCCAACTTCAATGATAGGGATATGATTGGATGATGACATATCAACATTTGATACATCAACAGTGCAATTAGCCCTGAATATATCTATTGCCTGTGAGTTTGGTGTTTATGATACCATTTTTCTGGTAGGTTTAATGCACACATCTCAGTGCAGAAAGTATTTTAAAATACTGCTTGTTGTGTTCTTTAGGCCACATGTGGTAGAAGAAATGTACATTTCTTTCACCATATGTTTGTTTTTATTTTTTTTGACTCAAAATTTATTTTATTTACAAATTGTATACACCAAGTTGCACACACAACACATATGTGAGTGCTAAATGAATAGGCACACTGAGCAATGCTACAAATGACAGTGAGCCATAAATGATAGCAAGAACCTCCCACAACGTGTATAAAGGAAATAATGCTCCAAAAATAACCAAGCTGTCCTGCTTTGCTGCGCCTTTCCAACCTAGGACACGTGTCAATTGTAAAACGACATTAGGTTCACGCACGCTGCGAATAAAACGCAAACAGGCCAAATAAACACATCAATAACGCGTTAGCCTGTTCTGACGTGAGAATGCGCCAATAATGGCATACGTACTTGAAATAGATCAGTAGCAAGCCCAGCACTAAAGAACCCAGCGCCATGGAACCCTTTGACGACACTTGGTATAAAAAGGCCTAAAACGCCTTGCAGACCTTACAAGCAGTCAAATTGGAGTGTGAAATCCTTGTGGAGGTACCTAAAACTAAGGCAATACACAACCGCAGTGTTTGTTCGCCATGGGCGCTTTTTTTGAGCATACCACGCAACACCACCGGTAATTTCTCCTATGCTTTACGTTAAGGAAAGAAAATCAACGTTGGCAGGCATTACAACATTAATCGCCACCATACTGCTTGCTTGAGGTTCGTTGTTTTAATTCAGCAAAGATTTTAGTTGAACCATAAAAAATATTGTGGAGTGGCGGCCAAATAATTGTTTTTTAATTGTACAGTTAGTTAGTGCTGGCAGCAAAAAAATCTCGCTGTCAAAGATTGTAAAAACCACAGTGGCAGCAAGGAATTTGCTTTTAAAATAATTGTCACAGAGAGGAGACTAAAACAACCCCAGTGCCTGCTCAGTCGTCATTCAGTGCCCGAATAGAAGCCAACATGGCACCACGTCCTGTGACTCAAGAGTAAGCAAGAAAGCAAGTAGCAAATCAAATCCTAAGGCACCTTGTTGTGGAGGAGGCGATGACACTGGCGGAGGAGGTGGTGGAGGTGCTGGCGCAGATGAACTACTTTCGACACGCTTGGGCGCACTTGGGGATGTCGCTGCAACGGACGTCTTGCCATTCAGTGACTTGGCAGCTGATTGCTTTGCTCTGCGTTTTCTCTGTGCAGGACTTGGCAAAAAAAAAAATGAGAAAAAAACAAACTGGACACCCAAAAAAACTGGCTTGCACAAGGAGGCAATAAACAAAATGCAAAAGCCTATAAGGCAAGCATAGTTTTGAGAGGTGCCAGTGCTAATCTAAAGGAGAAGCAAAAAACCAAATAAAAAAGTGAGAAGAAGAGGTAGGTACCTTTTTGCAGCTTTGCGTGTTATCGCTCCCTTGTCCTTGATTCTGACTTTGCTGTTGTGCTTGCGCGCCCTCTTTACCATTTCCTTTTCACGCAACTGAAATGCAATCTAGCCAAGATGAGCGATACTAACCACTGAATAGATGAGGGCGAAGACCACTATTGACGTACAGGCTTTATCTTTAGCTTCTTGTCAAGTTTGACTTGTTTGAAAGGTTTTTGCAGTATCAACTGCTCGACACTTGGTATAATTTTCTCTCTACTGGAATAAAAGATAGAATGCAGTACCTACAGCCGCAAAACATTGTGTGAGATGTATACACCCTCAAAGAATAGGTAGATTGTTCTATGTAGTGCTTGACGTACATTTGTGACGTGTGGAATCTTATTGCTTGGGAACGTTTTCAAATCATTCATAGTACGCATTTCACTCCCTGTCACCATCTCGTACAGGACGCAACCAAATGCAATAACGTTCAAATCAGCGAGAGCGAACGACTCTGGATTGCTTTTAGCAAACTCCTACACGGTTTGTTACAAATCAACATCACGTGTAATCAACGCTGTAGTTGCTGTTCTTCGCTACCTTGAATATATTCTCGTAGTGGCGTGGTAGGTACATGAATGCGTTTTCTAAATCAGAGAGCTTGGCAATGCCGTTTTGCACGATAACATTCCCTTGAATACAAAAAACAAGTCAAAAACGGGCACATTTACGAGAAATCATCACGTGATAAATTGATGGGCGTGGCGGCATGGTACTGACCTGTGTGGAGGTGCGTGTAAGGAAATCCAGAGTCTTCCAAGTGTTTGAGTGCCTCCAGTATCTGCCTAGAGAACACTGCGATTTGCGTGTTTGACAAAGCTACAGGTACAAGTAAATCAACTTAACAAAACCAGGTAGGTAGTGGTATATGTGTACGTTTTCCTTGCTTGTTGTACTTGAGGTCGTATTTAGTTTCTGGGACTGCTTGGTAAATAAGATCCTTGAGAGAACCCTCTCTGCTGTAATCCCTAAAGACAACAAGGGTGCCCTTGTCTATGATATAGTCCGAATCCAAAATACGCGTAATATAAGGGTGCTAGTAGTGCCATTAGAGTCAAGTACAAGGTCGCTATCCATTCATAATTAGGCGTACACGTGGCGCTTGCAGAATATTGTTGAGTGTACGTCGACCAGCTTCAATGTTGAGCACCAAGTCGCACAGAGAACTTCGTTTCACCTACACACCATATTGTGTTACGTCAAAAACCGTGTGTAGGGTAAATAACAGTACCATGGACATGACCTTCTCTCCCTGCGACCTCAAGCTCTTGACAATGAAAAAGTACTTGGTCTTACTGCGTCTACCTGGTTTTAAGCAATTAGTGGCACATTTGACGCGCAATTTAAATCAAGTCTGACAGCGAGGGTGGATGTCAATTGCCAACAAAAAAAAAAAAAAGATCGTCCGTACCAATGTCAAACAGCGGTCGAGTTAGCTCGTAGTCCAGAGCACGAATGATAAATCGTGCATTCATTAGCGCGCGCTCTAAAGAGGGGTGAGCGTGTCAGTTGTTAATGCAATTGTATTTGGTATTTACACACCGTTAATAACTGATTGAGGTTCTGAAGCAGGTCCCACAGCTATTGTAGTGTTAGATTTATTTATTGGAGACATTTTACCTCTGTTTAGCGCTGAAGACATGTCTAGTTTCCTATAACCTGAGGATCTTGGGCTACATATCTGTGATTACGCGTGGCGATGCATTTAAACGTACCCTGACTTTTTGAGGCAACAAAAGAATATGATTGCCACCACAATGCCTACAACTATCACAGCACCACATCCAACAGCAATGACGATAATCTGAGAAGTGGTTAGACATTTCTGTAACATACAATGCTACACAAACCCAAGTTGTACTCAGCGCCATCTTTGTCGACTGTTATGATTGTGCGTAACTCAATTTGACTCAAATTGATGAATGACGAAAATGTGTCACAGAAAAAAAAAACCTGGTTGAACAAAAAAAACTTTTGGATTTGAAATGATTAATTTTAACTTGATAAATACTAACTAACGAAATTTACAATTTTGGTGGCGCTTTACAACATGAACTGCGCCTTTTGTTTCTTGCCAACCAGTGCCAGACAAGTGTGCCTGTTTGTGTCTATGACATGTGCTGACTGTTATAACTCAACAGCTGCTGCTTGTTCGTAATGGTGTTTTGTAGCATGCTCTCCAGCTTATCTTGTGCAAGTGATATAATCCTTGGGAAATCAAAGTATGAGGCATTGTTGTCATACCACAACTTGTCTAACCACACAAAAGTAACGCAATACAGCTCATTAAATACGCGCGTAGATTCTTCTGTATCATCGCCGTCTTCAAACCCAACTATGCAAAGTACAAATTAATAAGATACTGGCAAAAGCCACGATTACAGAAATTGAAAAAAAAAAAAAAGACTTACGAGCGTTGCCAAAGAGCATTGTAGCAAGTGTGTAAAATGTATTTGATTTTCTGGCTGTAGAGGTGTCAGGGTTCTTGAAGCCCCAGCCTAGGAGCTCAAAAAACAGCATTGTAAGATTAAGCCCAGCCAATGCAAATGGATATCCTTCCTTGCCCTCACCTACACGACAAGAACTTAACAAAAGAGAGCGCTTCCCAAATATTGGCGTACTCTTGGCGATCAGTCTGTGAAACTGATTTGGATACTTGGAGGCGAAGAACACCAGATTGCGAAGGCCAAGCAAACCAGATCCTCTAAAATCACTTGCTGCAATTTGTTGTTGAAACCCAAGCTAAAGGCGACGCGTCAACGAACCGCAAAACCAATGTTTTGATTTATTTGAAATAAATATGTAGCTCCCTTCAAAATCCACGTACCTTCTTCCATTTGGGATCTACAGGTCCTATCTTGGGCTACGAAAAAAGATTATGGGCTGGATACCGAATCACGTGACATGTAATTTGCCAAACGAATTGGCAGTTAAAATTAAAGTGGATGCTTGTATTTTATGTATAATTTTGGTAAGTCCTTTGATAGGCTCTTTTTTTTGATTTGGTCGTGTTTTACGCGTACCTCGTCTGGATATGCCAATGACCACAACCTCAGTAGATCGGCTTCATGTTCGGGGTTGTCTTTATCATATTCGGCTTCCGCAAAAACTTTCCAGGCAAGCATGCATTGTCTGTTGTGCGTCAGGAAGGTGTAAAATTTGCAAAAAAGCGTTTCAAATAAAATTTGAGCGCGTAATTACTGTACCTCGTGCGAACGTCTATTGCTATCGACCCTGACCGATTCGTAAATACGCTGGAGAAAAAGCTGCATATTGCGCCCCAAACTGTACTGAATACGCCATCGCCGCTCCTACGCGGCGATGGAGGCGGCGAATACGTAATATCGTCTGCGTAGTCGTTGTCAGAATACGCATCTCCTGCGAGAAGTGGTTGTGATTCTTGCGAGCTCTTTTTGCGTCGGCGTACTTCCATAGCTTCCTCGCCGTATTTGGTTAACTGGTTTTTAACTCAACAAATAAAATCTACGTCAACCAATTAAGTTATTCAAAAAATTACATAAGGTAAACGATTACTTCGTCGGCTCTTCATGGACTTGAGTTGCTGAGTGGAAAGAAATTGCAGCTAATGTAAAAAAAACCTTTAGCTTTGCTTCATTTGAAATGTACAGCACGCAAGCAACCTTAAAAGCCAATGACACTGTGCTACAAGCATGTCGTTGTACAATCAATCCGATAATTTTTTTGGAGAGCTAGTACTTAATCCATAAAGTCATGCAATTTCTGTTTCTAGTGTACCACAGATATACGAATAGTAGGCGCGATGGGGTGCCTCTTTCCCAAATTTAAGAAAAAAAAACCACGTGTATTACGCAGCGGCCCCAGTGATGAAACGGGTACCGCCTTCAATACGCCACGTTACTCACGCATTTATATAGATGGTCTGTTGAGACACGAAGTTATACCACCTCCACCAATAGTTTACACAGAAACAGCTTCTACAGGGAGACCACAGGCAGCACCTGCACTCCACCGGCGTACGACATTAATTCATTTCAACGTTTTTGTTGAGAAATCGCGTACACAACATCACTCATTAATTGCCAATAGCCGTTAGCATTGGAAAAAAAGTAGAGACAGATGACACATTTCCTCCTCCACCACCAAAAAAGAGACCTCCACGACCATCCACAGTACACTTGCTCAGGACAACAGAACCGCCACCAGAATTGGTAGCCCCTGATGACGATGATGTGCAAGACCGCTATGCAACGGCACCTGTCGGTCTAACTACAGGAACAGAACCTGCAGCGCAGCCACCTACCAACCTGCCACCGCCCCCTAAGCACAAGCCTCCTCCTCGACACAGACCTAAACCACCTCAACACAGACCAGAACCGCCAAAACATGCGCCTCGGCGGCCTCCAAGTCACATGCCACCGCCTCCATCCAACTTACCACCACAGCCATCCAAGGGGCCATCTTTACAGTCTAATGGACCCCCACCGCCACCGAGCAACCGCCCACCTGCGCCTCCTACAAAGCCACCAACTCCACAATCTACCAAGCCTCCTATGACCCCTTCATCAGCTGAGCCAACTGCAAATACAGCGCAAGCAAATAAGCGACAAGTCGGCCCACCTCACACTGTACCATCACATCGCACTTCTGCGCCCTTCGAGCCTGTGCCTGCAGCTGCCCTCGAGTCGCATACAACTAATCACCAGAGTGCAGACACTGTACGGTTTTTTTAAACGGTGAACTCAAATTGTGACACGTGATCCGTGCACCAAATTTAGCGTGTATTTTCTTATCTTTTGTTAAGGACGACAACCCCTTCAGAAAATTGTTAAAGAAAACCCCGGCACCAAAACCAGCAGCAGAAGTCCAAGAGGGCGGGGATAACGAGCTAATGCAAAAGTTGAGAGCAAGGCAAGATAAAATGCGAAAGCAACAACAAGAGTCGCACGAATAGTATAAGGAGGTTACCGACCTCAAATTGTATTGTCCAAACCAACGAATTTTTTCAACAAAACAATTAATGTTAACAACAGTGTAAGCCAAAATGAAAAAAAAAAACCAAAAAGAATTAAGCAAAAAAAACGTGCAGCGGTTTGTCAATGAGTAAACAGAGTACGTGTTGAGATCAATATACAACACCCAAAAAAAATTGAGTGCTTGACATGTACAAAAACATCAATGATGATAACGTCCACTTCTCTCAGCATTTGTGTTGTTTGACGCGTCGAAAAAAAATAGGGTTATCTTCATGCCAAAAAAGGGAGCAAAAAGGAAGGATTTATCTTCTACCATAACCACCTCTGCCGCCACCACGACCTCTGCCACCGTAACCACCTCTGCGGCCACCGCGATCGCCTCTTCTGTCTCTGGAATCGCGAGCACCACCTGTCTTACGCTTAGATTTGGCGCGTGGTGTATCGTCTACGAGGAGTGTATCGAAATTCAAATTCTCTGGTAGGATGAAATAACGGATGTTGTTGCCGCGAACGCACAAATTTTCCAAGTTTACAGCGTTTTTGCCTGTATGAATACCATTAGCGCGCACAAGCGAAATACAAGTAAATTGTAACTAAACAGTGACAATACTAACCTTTTACGACCATCTTTACTGTTTTTAAGTGCGTGTTCATGCTAATATCTACACCAGTGATTGTACCATGCACGATAGTGCCATTCTTGAGCTCGATTGTCACCGTCTCGCCAGCCAATTTCATCAAAAATCTTTTTTTGATGTTAGTATTCGCTTATAATTATAATACGAGGGCGTTACGACGGCGTCCGCCTCTTATACGCGCGTACCTCACAAGCTTCATTTTTGGTTATATAGCGATACTTTACAGGCAACGAAGGGTTTGAAAGTGGGATAACCTTTCTCTTTGCACTATCTAGCCGTACAGTAGCTTAAATAAGTTAAGTCTTCTACCTGCCAGCTGCGCTGTCATGACCTGAAAATGGTCCGTGTGCACGTGTTGAAACACCAAATGAGCGAGGACGCCGCTTTTATGGTGAAATGTAAAGTGTAGGCAATATTTATTTTTTCCTCATGGTTCCACAACACAGGATTTTGAGAAAGCGTCTCTCTTTCTACAGAGTGGAGAGGTACGAACTAAACTGTTTTGTTTCCCAAGACATCTTTGATGACTTTGATCTTCTTTGCTACAGGTACAAGCGCTGAAAAATCTTGGGTGTTCTCTATTTCGTCGCCAATGTCTTTGAGTTTAAAGAGAACATCATCAATGATAGAAATTAAACCATTCTTGAAGGTGTAAAACTTTCGTTCAAGAGCAGCAGCCGCTTCGGTTTCAGCTGCAGCAGCCCTTTCTTGAATCTCTTTCACCGCTGAGAAGTGACGTGAGCTATTATTAAGTTTGAAGATTGCACGTACTGTTATAAGTCCACAAGTTGATGTTTTGATCTCTGCTGCCAGAGTATATGCTCGCGCCATCACCAACCACCAAGAAACAACAAATGTCATCTTCGTGTCCACGCAATTCGCATACTAGTGAAAAGTCCTATCCATACGCACTTAGAATCCACAAAATAAATAGGAACGATGGAGCGAGTTTGTAGTTACCTCAACCTTCCATATGCAAATGGTCTTGTCAAAACTTCCTGACCAGACGTGCTCTTTACCGTCCACTGTAATCAAATGCAAACAATTAATACGACCGTCATGGGCAGGGATGGTGTGGATTAATTCGTGAGTTTGCTGATCCCAAACACAAATCTTTCTGTCTTGAGAACAACTCCACACTTGGCTGTTTTTAATTGGAAGCAAACCTGATCGATGCGCATTAGTCAACTAACTCTTTACTGCTACAACTTGATGTTACGTACTGTTTACAATACCAGCGTGGCTCTTCCATTGTTTGACAGGCTGTAGTGTCGCAAGATCAATTAAGAAGATGAGACTGTAAGTACCAGCCCACACATACTTTTTGCCTTTTTGTGAAAATGTAAATGCAAATGCCAATAACAAAAGAAAATGTATCAACAAAAGTTTGCTCAAACATACCATCAGAGTGCTCTATACAGCACATCGAACAAATAGGTTCCTTTAGGTTTATGTTGGCCGACGGTTCGCCACTGGTGTCCTTGATATACATGCGTTAGAAGACACTGGCTGGGTTTTGATAATTATTGTGTAGTGCTATGCGTACCTTCCATATGAATATAGTGCCGTTTGTGGCACCTGACCAAATAGCCTACAACGAAGATTCAGACCTAAAGTTGACAAGCCCAAGCGCTTTACTTACAGTCGTACCGCCATCCTCAATCTTAAGCAGCGTTTTTACAATGTCGTTGTGTTGAGATAGTCGCTTCACACAGCGGTTGCTCTTACATACAATAATGAGTTTCGTTGGGAATTGGATTAACCAAATATTAGCCGATCACTTACGTTAATGTCAAATATGCCTACGGTTTTGTCTTCAGAACTCGTCCATACAAAACGATCTGTGGCGACTATGTCCGAAATCATTTTTTGGTGTGCACCCATGATGCAGTACTCGACATCCTTGTCGCGAATGTCCCAGATGAATATAGAACCATCGCCGAGACCGCACCACAATCGAGTCTGTTCTACTAATACCAAGCACTGTACTTTGGCCTCAGTTCGTTTGGATGACATGAGATCAATGGCATCTAATCGCAATCCTTCTAGTTGTTCAAACCGCTGTGCTATTTCCTCACGCTGACCTGGCTCAAGTAGCGCCAGTATTTTAGGAGCACGTTTTAATATCTCAGTCCGTATCTCTAGAAGACTTTGTTGGTATTGTTCGTGCGTTACAGCGATGCGGGGCGTGTTATCTGGAGCAGAATCGGCCACTGGAGTCTGGTGACGACAAATGAGGGTCAACAACAACAAAAAATATGAAATGTAAAAAAAGGGCAACAACAAAAAATGTCTATACTGCGTACCGCTAATCGATCTAAAAAGTCTTTGAGTGGTTGTTGGTAATCTTTTACGAAAGTGTTGAATGGCATCATAAAATTTTCGCTGTCGGCAAAGTCACGTGCGTTCACTATTTTTTGAAGAACTTTACTGGCCAGTACAAGAACACGTCGCACTTCCATTGATAGCTTTGCTAAAATACGCGTTAAATAGCGCCAGGTAAACCAACCAAACGTACTGTTAATAACCTTGTGGCCATCTGGTGTAACTATAGCAGGACAAACGTATCGCAAAAAGAAAAAACCGCCAATAGCTAGATACTTGGCTGACGGAAATTTCTCTTTGGTGGAGTCCATCATGAGCTGACAGATTTTCAATAAAGGTCTTGGAAATACCAAGGTTAGTTTCTCAAAGAGCGTGTACCGAGATTTACCTTGGTACTTTGGTGTGTGATGCTAGAATGGACTTCATAAATTTTGTGAGGAGCGCCTGAAGGTTTGTCATGTTCTCGGCCACATTCTCTCCCGGTTTAGCTTTGTTCGGATCGACCTAAAGTGAAGCCAAGTAAGTAAATCAAATCGCACGTGTTCATAGGTGTACCTCAAAGCTTTTTTGCTGTACTTGCTTGATGACATCTTTAACGAGTGGTCCCAATACCTTTGCCAAATACGGTCTACCAACAAGCTTGGTAAACGCATTAATGGAAAAAGTAGCCATGGAGTTGTTTCGGAATAGAGTCGCAGCGCTCTCTACACATTGTCAGTCAGCGTTGTTAGAAGAATGTATTTAAACAAAAATTATGATTCCAACATCCTGCTTTCTCTGACAAATATTTCTCGCTTTACACTCGGCTCTCGCGCAGTCAAGGGATACAATTGTCAACACGTTATTCAAAATAAGTTTTTTTTTGAAGGTATGATAGATCTATTAATTGGGCAGCGTAAAACGTACTTTGGTTGCTGACTTCTTCGTATATGACGCTTTTTAAAAACTCCAACGTCAATCCTTTGTACGTAAACGCCTTGATCAACGGCGAGGCCAATTTCTCGGCTTCTAAAAACGGTAGCACCGCCTGGGCGCTTAATTTTCGCACTACAAGCATGTCGTAGTCATAAAATAACAGCTAAAATGTAAATTAAGGTAAAAATGCTAGGTTGCTGTATAGGGCATTACCTTTATGAATGTGCTCTCGTAAAGAAGATCCCCTTGTTCGCTCATTGTGTTTTATTTTAATAATTATATTTAATGATTGGTCTCAATGGTGCATGCGCAGTGTGGGATAATGATAATTCACAGTGTCACTGGAAATTTGATTGGTATACAATCACAGTGTCAGGAAGCGATCGTAGTTACCCTGGAGTAATTTTTTGCTTTTATTGACACTTGTAACAGCAAAATAGAAGACTTCAAAAAAAAAAAAAGACGCTTTAACGTTGAAAGTCATACATTTTAGTACACTTCCTTGTACAAAGGCTCTCGAGCATGATTTTAACAAATGGTTGCTGCCAGAGCACTGCGAGTAGTTGTACAAATAAAGGGCCATTTTTGATACGCTTGCAATACTGTTTAAAACTCAACGAAAACCACCGGAAAATTCAGTTTATTTGCTACTTCACGCATTGCTCCAATTCAACTGTAAATAAACAATGTCTGTTGTTGGCTTTGATTTCGGCTCTAAGAATTGCGTAATCGCTACGATACAAAAGGGAGGTATTGATGTGGTAGCCAATGAGGCTTCTAAGCGCCAAACACCGTACGTATTCAAACAAGTGAACGTCCCAAGCGTACACGCTACGCGGAATGAGCTTATTCTCAAGTTGTTTCTAAACACCAAACAAAATACTCACGCCTAGCGTAGAAACACAGTGAGCTTTTTGGAAAAGCAAAGAGCCATTGGTATGGCCGCTCAAGCCAAGGTACAGTGTTTATTTGTTTTCACACATGAAAGTGTATTGTTGCGCACAATCGCTAACTAAGTACACCACCAGCAAATAATGAACTGGCGTAATACCGTCGCTGCAACCAAAAGACTCCTTGGACGCCGTCACACAGAGGCGAGCCTACGCGCGGAGTTGCCAAGCATCACGTATTGCCCTATCAAAGAGCTTGATGGAGGCAAGTTTCAGGTTGAGGTTCGTACTTTATTTTGTTGCAAACGTTCGCATAGAATTTGAGAAATTCTACTTTATTGCGCTCTTTAAAAAGTCACAGGCTAACTGGTTGTCACAATAAAGGTAACATGCTCTGGTAAAAAGGAAGCATTCTACCCAGAACAATTGGCAGCAATGGTATTGAGACACTTGGCATCTCAAGTAAACGACAGAGCTGGTGTTGTAAAGATGGACGCTGTGATATCTTGCCCAGGCTACTGGAACGAGCAACACAGACGCGCACTCCTTGATGCCACAGCCATCGCTGGCTTGAACTGTTTGAAGATCAGCAATGACCTAACAGCCGCAGCCGTCGACTGGGGATTTTACAAAACCAAATTGACGGCAGAGGATCATCAAAACGTCTTGTTCATCGATGTCGGCGCTGCACAAATGGGTTGCTCCGTTGTAGAGTTTACAAAGGACGCCATGAAAGTTAAAGCATCCGCATACGATTCAAACTTGGGCGGCACTGCTTTTGACATTGCGCTCGCTACTCACTTTGCCAAAAAGTTCCACGAGAAATACAGCGACTGCAACGTATTGGAAAACAAAAAAGCTTGGCTCCGTTTGTTGGCCTCTTGCGAAAAGGTACCTAGACTTTGTGCACTCATATTTTTAATTGAATTTATGGAAAAAGTGTTCAATTCCAAATGATATCATTTGCTTTTCTTTTTGTTTTTCGTTGCTCTTGTAATCTAACCTTTGTGTTCTTTTAGCTCAAAAAAGTGTTGTCTGCAAACGCAGAAGCGCCAATTGTTATTGAGTGCTTAATGAATGACAGAGATTTGCGTTTCAGATGTACAAGAGATGAGTATGAAGGCCTAGTCAGTCACCTCATTGCTTCCGTTTCCAAGCCTATCACAGATTGCCTCGAATCAGCTGGTCTAAAGGCTGAAGAATTGTTCACCGTAGAATTGTGCGGTAGTGGTGTTCGTAACACATTGGTCAAGAAAAAGATTGAAGAAACGCTCGGACGCAAACCAAAAGAAACAATCAACTTTGAAGAATCTGTTGCCAAGGGTTGTGCATTACAGGTGAGAAATAAGCACAGTTTTTATTATATTTTTTTTGTTTTTTTTTTTTTTGTTGCTATTGCGCTTACTTATCTTGTAAAAGTGTGCTTTGTTGAGCCCTCAATTCAGAGTCCGTGACTACAAAATCGAGGACATCTCACCTAGTGCCGTAACTTTATCTTGGCACACAATCAACGATCCTGCTGACACCAAAGTCAGGTACAATCGCATACCAAATTTTTATTGTATGCTTCTTACTTACCTGTTTCTTGTAGCAAGTTGAGCCTTTTTAAAGAGAACAATTTGATGCCAAACCCAAAGAACATCACCTTCAAGCGTAAGGGATGCAAGCCATTTGCATTGACTGCTTCATACACCAACCCAGAGAAGCTCGTGGAAGGAACTGAACCTGTTATTGCTACCTTTGAAGTACCTCACATCCGCAAGCCACATCATGGTGATGAAACAGCTGAGATCCGCGTCAAGATCAACATGACCGAACACGGCACTGTTCAAGGCGTTGGCGCTAATCTCAAGGAATTGTACAGTCCTCCACCTTCGCCTGAACCAAAGAAGAAGGCAAAGAAGGAAGTCAAAAAAGAGGCCAAAAAAGAAGACAAGAAGGATGACGCCAAAAAAGAAGGCGAAAACAAAGATGAGCCAACACCAATGGATGTAGATGACAAGCCAGCCGAAGGTGAAGCTAAAAAAGAGTCCAAAGTTGAGGAACCAACTCCTATGGAAGTAGAAGAACCAAAGCCAAAGGCACCAAAACCAAAGCAGATACGATGGACCGCTCTTGAATTCAAGATGTCACCTCTCGGATTTTCTCCTCAGGAGTTAACCACTTTGATCAAAAAAGAGAAAGACTTGATGGGCGCTGACGCAGCAGCCGTTCTCATTCAAAATGCCAAGAACAATTTGGAGAGTTACTGCTACGACGCCAGAGACAAGTTGAGCATGTCTTGGAAGGAGTTTGCTAAAGCAGAAGAGAATGACAACTTGAGAACAATGACCATGGAAATTGAGGATTGGCTATACGATGAGGGTGAAGACGAGACAAAGGAAGTTTACGATACAAAACTTGCAACGTTGAAATCTATTGGTGAGTTGTTTTATTCCAATTTTTTATTGGCTTGCAATTTATTTTATCTGTTTTGTACCACCACACAACTAACAATTATATTCTCGTAGGCGACTGCATAGACAAGCGACGTACCGAGTTTGAGGCCAGACAACCTGCTCTTGACTTATTCTACAGAACAGTAGAAAATTATAGCGTACGTCCTGTGGCCTCAACCCTTTTTATTGGAGTAGCCTTTTAAACTTTTTTTTAAAGCTTCATACTTGTTCGATTCGTGCGTAAATAACCTTGTTTCTAGGCATTGGCAAAGTCTACAGATGAGAAATATTCTCACATTACCGAAGAGGACCGCGCTAAGGTGGAGAAAGAGTGCCAAGAAGCTTCAGCTTCTATCAACACCAAGGTTGAAGAACAAAACAAAAAAGATAAAACCGATGATCCTGTCCTCTTGGCAGCCGATGTTCACTCACGCCAAAAGAACCTCAATTCTTTCTGTGCTGGCATCATGAACAAGGCAAAGCCACCTCCACCAAAGAAGGAGGAGCCAAAGAAGGAAGAGCCAAAGAAGGACGAAGCAAAGCCTGAGGCTGCCGCTGCTGATGCAACACCAGAGGCAACACCTGAAGCCAACGCTGAACCTGCTGCAAAACCAGAAGAACCAAAAGACGACCCAATGGACACTGGCGATATGGACTAACTTTCCTCTTTTGCAAAAAAGTGACATCTTTTTTTCTAACACTGTCGATATTTTTATCCTTTCGCAAAAACAACTTTTCTTTGCGAATAATCGGCGCGGGTAGTGCAAGCGGCTTCCGTATGCTTAATCAACCCGCTCTTGAACCAATAAACTGTATTGTTCAAAGTCAACATGCGTGTCTGTTGTTTTTTATTTTCTTTTGTTTTTTGTTTTGAACGAATACATTTTGATGGGTTCGATTGTATTTGGCGTACATGCATTCATTACTTCATAAATGCCTCTAACATGGATTGTAACATATTTGATGTACCCGTTTTGACGCCAAAAAATGCGAAAGCAATCTTGTCAAGTGCCTATGATCGAATGAGACACGTGAAGCAGAAAAAAAAGATATGATGTTAACACGTGCCTCGTTCAATGACTCATCGCGGCTTAGGGCCATCTTGTAGCGGTCTCGCAATAACTGAAAGAGTGGTAAGGCGTCCCTTTCCAGTGTTTGAAGTAAATATTTGATAAAATTAATGAGGGGCGTGTCAACCGACCCTGCAAGTTCTTTGTACAGTGCGTTAGCGCCGTTTAGGTCACTGAATGTGAGATGCAACAGCACCGACCTGGCTATAAACAAATCTTGTTCGGCGGCATACCCCTAACCGTTTTGTCATTCGCTACAAACAAAACTCATTGTTGCTAGGAAGGCGTGTCATACCTGTGCCATCCATTGCTTGATCATCGTTGCATGTTGTTTTGGGGCATCTGCGTGCATAAAGTGCTTTGTAGCTTGGAGCCAATCCTTGACCTGAGCCATAGCTTGCGCAAAGGCGAGGTGTAACCGCGGATCGCCAGCATTGTTGTTTGATTCATTTTCTGACCACCTACAAATATTTGTGTGAATGTCAAAACAACCAATGCAATTTTTACTTTGTAACTTTTTTAATGAAGGTGCGTTTACTTGGCGCATTGTCGTTTTTGTAGTGTTTGAATATTTTCAAAATTGTCTCTAAGGCTCGTTAACACAAGGGAACATTTGTTGAGGTTTGTCTCGTACCAATACGCGCGTCAGTAATTTGAGTGTCTTGATGACTGTACGTGTCAATCAATAAAACTGCCAAATCCGTTCCTGCGTTAATTTCGTCGTGTTGTAGCATTAGAATAGACCCTTTTTCAAGCATGTCCTCAATCTCTTTAAATTTCTTCTCCTTTAGAAGCCTAAATACAAAATTACGATATGCGGGTACGTAACACGCCTCCAGTGGGCTTGTTGGCAGTAATTGCTTTTAAAACGCTGAATTCTGTTTTTTGTACCTGTGATACAACGTCTGGTACATCTGTTGAGCGTGGTAGTAATCCCCATCCTCAATAGACTTTTCAAGCTTCTTTAGAACCGCTGCAACTCCTTCTCGTTTGCGGCGTGAAGCCATGACCGTATAATCGTTTTTTTGCTGTTTTACGGCTGTTTAAGTGAAAGTAGCGCTGTCTGTGGACTTAAAACAACGCCATTTACAAAAAAATACAACATGAACGCCAACGAATACGCTAGTTTACTCCCACCATCGTGGAAGGATGTCATCGCAGTGTACGTTTCAAGTTGAAATACAATATCTCACGATAATCAAGCTGGATGCACGAAGACATACCCTCATTTGATTGCGGTGGTTTTGTAGTTGGTACGGTAGCTTGTGCTTGCATTTCGTTCACTGACTGATTTACCAGGTGACACGCCTAGAACAGCCTTTCTTTTCGTTAAATCTGATGGTATACTGTCTGGCAAGCCTTTTTTTGATGCCGTGTTTGAATACGTTGGGTGCAAAGTCGTCTGGGAGTATGACGAAGGAACATCCTTTGATCTATCAACTGTGTCTAGCGACAGGATAAAGGTGCGCTTAGTTTAGCCCTCAATTTTGTTTCAGCAACTGCACGTGTCAAAATCATTCCAACGCCTTGATTTAGGTCGCCACGGTCACTGGTCCAGCGCGTAAAATATTGTTGGGTGAGCGGACAGCTTTGAACATGTTGGCTAGAGCTGCAGGCATTGGTACACTTAGCGCCATTCCAGATTATTTTATTAATGCGTCTCTGTCTAGCAACAAAGGCCCGTAAAGTGGTTGACATTGCACGCAAGGCAGGCTTCAAAGGACGCGTTGCGGGCACACGTAAAACTACACCTGGCTTTCGCCTCGTAGAAAAGTACTCTTTGCTTGTTGGTGGAGCAGATACACATCGCTACGACTTATCAAGGTATGCCAGAGAGTATACATTTTGTTGTTTTACCTATTGGAAGTTGACCAATTATAGTATGATTATGTTAAAGGACAATCATATTTGGAGCGCAGGTAACATCACCAAGGCCGTTCAGAAGGTAAACCTATTGGTTATTATTCCCTTTTGTTCTGATGGCATGTGTTTAGGCACGCTCAGTGGGCGGCTTTTCAATAAAGATTGAGGTGGAATGCCAGTCACAAGCAGAAGCTGAAGAGGCCATAAAAGTGCGTTGCATCAGAGCTCAAAGGTGTATTAACGCGGGATTTGTAGGCTGGCGCCGACATTGTGATGTTGGATAACTTCAAGCCAGACGATTTGAAAGCAGCCGCAAAGAGTCTAAAAACAAAATACCCGCACACAATCGTGGAGGCAAGCGGTGGCATTACAAAAGGCACGTGCACACTAACGCTCACACTCATTTCCTTGCTAACCTTCCATAGACACAATCTCTGACTATGTGTGCGACCACGTTGATGTTGTATCTATGGGTAACCTTACACAAAGCGTACCTCACGTTGATTTTTCGTTGAAAATCCAGAAACAATAAATAATAATGACGTTTGATGAACAAAAACTTTTTTATTTACTTGCTGCAGCTTGTTGTCTAATGAATTCGGCTATGCGATCCTTCTCGCTATGCTGATTTTGAGTGACTTGTTGTTCGAACGATGCGGCGTCCCAATTAGGTGCGTAGTGTTGTCTAAAGTCGCCTGTCAGCACAAAAAAAGTGAAGCTTGTTTTGTAAATAGCGTACCCTTGTTGTTGGTAGTATCCTTGGTATTGCCCCTGTTGTTGTTGGTATTGTGGGTATTGGCCATAGTACTGGTAGTATTGTTGATTGTATTGGGAATAGTCGTATTGAGGGGCCGGTTGAGGTCCAGCCGTGGCAGCTGGCTTTGGCGTTACTGTAGGTTCGTCATCGTCTTTATCGTCATCGTCGTTCAAGTCTATCCTACGCTTCTTAAATCCTCGTTTCTTTGGTTGGGCCTTTTCACTACCAGCATCAGCGGCAGGTGTAGCTCCGGGAGTAGCTATGGTCGTATATTAGCAATGGTTCGAGAGGATTGGGTTTTGACATACCTGCTGTTTCTGCATCTTGTGCGTATGGTACTAGAGGCGTTGCAGCTTCTGCGCCTATTGAAGTGTTATTTGATGAAGAATATGACGCCCTGGTGACCATGGCTACGTTTACGCACCTACTTGTCTGTACTGTGTGTCGGTTTGTGGGTACTGTTGGTGTGCTAGTGCTTGGTATTGGTTGAAGGTGTCGCCAAAATGAGCGCCTACGGCCTGCACAGCCTCTTCATTGACATCTCTCTCTTTTGTGTTCTCAGACCTTGGGTTGGGATCTTCGGTTGCCCATCGGACATTCAAAATCTACAAGCGCCAATACCGTTAACAATGAGGGAGCTGAGTGCCACATACCTCTTGTGTTCCTGATAGGCATTGATCGGCCATGGCTTCCTTTGCAAACTCAGCCATAGTACGGTGTTTGAATGTTACAAAAGCGATCGATTTCGCCTGGATGATGCGGACTGAGGGCGACTGTAAGGAAGAGAATAGAATATGATAAAATGAGTTGCTCAAAGATGGCAATGTGGGTCCTACTTACGGTATATAATCTCTCCCCAAATGCTAAATTCTTGTCGAATGACATCTTCAATATCGTTACGTCTACGCCATCCACCAACAAAAAGAGCTATTTGAGAAGTTGTTAATGGGATTGATTCCATCTTCAAAATCATTTTTGGTTACATACTTTTACAATCACGTTCAAAACTACCTACACCACCCATATCATCTCTGTTTGTTCTATTGTACAATTTAGAGCCAAATTCTATTTTTTTTTCTTTTTTTGAAGAATGTGTTTGTCTTGTCACTTACCTGTGACGTTCGCGTCCGAATACATCGTGCAATGGATCTATGCGAGCTGCGTCCTCTGGTATTGGTATACGATGTAAATATTGACCTATTTTTATGTTAATTCAATGACGGGAAATGAAGTGATTCCGGCTGACATTGATTGACATGCATAATCCAAAAAAAAAAATCAGGACTGTGACGTACATTGAGGTCCTTTGACACACTTTCCACGAGCAAAAAATACACATATGTAGGCGTTGGCAGGAGAGCGCGTTTCACCTGTTAAAAATGACATGTTAGCGACACTACAAATGCGCCATTTGTAACGCTTAGCAGTTTAAAAACGTACCTGAATCGCGTGCTGGGATACAACGATACCTGGGTCCTGCTAGTCTGATAATAATTAGCTTTGCAAATTCGTTTTAGTAATTACAGCCGTACTTGGCTTCTCTACGCTCCTTCCATGACTCCCAGTCGCTAACGCCGGTTCTTTTACCATACCAAATATTATAAACGCCACCATGCTCCTCTACAGAACCTTCGATGTCTGTAGCCTGTTTCAGTTAGATAAACGCTGTATTATTAATAAATGTTAACATTACCTGACGCCGTGCTTTACGCTTTTTGCCTCTTGGTTGAGCGTCTGGTTGCGCCATGTTTGTTCTATCTGAGGGCTTAGTGAATACAAATAACGTAAAAAGTCAATTCTTTTCTTGGGTGTTTGTTTCAGATCGGAAAGTTATTGGTTGCACCAAGGTTCTTGATTTGTAAAAGATGTGAACAAGTGTACTATTACATTATGCTGGCAATTTATTCAGTAGTGTCGCCTGTTGGCGTAGACTCGGACGGTGGAGGTTCTGCACAGTAGGCAGCAATCTTCTTGCAAATGGGTTGTTTGAACATGGTCATTGTAGTTGCCATCTCTGCTTTATTCTCTGGTGAGAGTCCACTGTTGTTAAAAAAGTCTATGGCCGCCCTAGTTTGCGTAAGTCACGTGAGCTTTTCCGTGATATTGTACCTGTACAAGGCTCCATCCTTTATCGAAATTTCGGTGAGGAGGTGACGACCGCTACTAGCATTTAGCAAACAATCAAGTAAAACATCACGTACAGTAGTTTTATCTGAGGCGAAGTTGAAGCAGATGCGAACAATACACCCAACGCCCAAGATCCGTATGGATCCTCTAAGGCTACAAAATTTGCCAAGCACATCAAGATCCACTGTTTGATCACTTTTCTTGCATCTTCTCCTTCCTTTTCATGTAGCATCGAGAACACCTGCATACACATTAGAGGTAGGCCACACATTTAACGTTTGTCCGCGCCTTCAATAAGACATAGGCCATGAGTCTACCGCCAGATCTAGTGAGTTCAAGAAGCACCAAGGACATGATTTGTTCGATATCAAACGAGTTTATCAAAAACGGTGGTAAGGAAATAGCAATACGTTGAGCATCTGCTGATTCTGAACTTCTTATTTTTGCAAATAGCGCCTTTACAGTTTCATGCTTGCGCATGTGTGTATCGTCACTACGCACAGTAATTATTATAACATGTAAGAATGTTGGTATCAAACGTACACTTGCGGTCCTGCTCCTCCCTTAGAGTTTGAGGAGTCAGATGAATTTGCTTTTTGCCACAACTCGTAGTCGTGTAGGTTCATGCGCAATGACGAAGCAAGGTTGCTAAAATATGGGCTTCTGCCCACGTGTTGGAACGAATCTCTAAATTCTGGATCTTCCAACAATCGAACCACAACCTATGCAACATTGGTACTGCATTTGCGTACTGGCGGTGTATTGAATCGTACTGGGTGCCTTGCTTGAGAAAGATAGATACCACCAGTTGCAACTGCAAGTCTAGGCGTTACGCTTTGGTGCTGTGCTCCCCTTCTCAATATCCTTTAACCTCTTTTGTAAGTCGCATTTTATTGTGACTCAGTTTCCCTCGTACCTTGATAGCCTTGTGGTTAATATGTCTCCCTGCTTTTTATACAAGCCTAGTATCGATTCTGCTTTCGAGATACCAATAATAGCCAGAGTGTGGGCTATTTCATCAAACACAAATTCTGTATCGATGATGCGGAAGAATGCGCTGTGCATCCAACGGAAGTGGTCTTCGTTGAAGAAATCACTTAATACAAGTACGTTTCTCATCATCTCTGTGCCTATTTTTTTAAAGCCATTAGTTCTCTACTGTTTAGACATAAAGAGTGGTTGCAGACATACACAACATGAGGTATTTTCGTGACTGGGTAACGCCATAAGCACGTATAAACGGATCGGCAAGTCCAATGATTGCATCCATCCGTGTCTTCAATTGGAGAGGATCATCGTCATCCCAGGTTTGAGTCTAGACGGTTATTAGAAGCCTGGATATAAAACATGAAGTGGCATCATACCAATTGATCTTTCAAGTGCTTTAAAGGCAAGTGATATGGCGTAGACTTTACGGAAGGTTCTTCCTTGTCTGTTTTATCTTCATCGTCGGTTGACTTGGCCTTTGTTTTAGCATCTAACCGATGTTGTAGCGCTTCCTTAAGGAGTAACAACAACGCTCTGGACGCGATACACCGAAGGCGTTCAGATGTAGCAAAAAGCACTTGCTCGTTTGTTGGATCCACGTTAACAATGTTAAACATTTGGTTCCATATCTTGAGGGCATAAATTAGTCTTTGTTTAAGAATCATTCACAAAGATTGCACAACAACGTACTTTGTCATAATACACCGCTTGGTTTCCCCAACCAACTCCCGATACAAGTCGCACAAACGTTAATACCATCTCTTCTGGGTTGTCGTTGTTATCGTAGTTGATCATTGTGTCCTGGAACGGATACAGATCTTGTATGTGCTGCAAAGCAAATGCACGCAACATACTCTCGAAGTCAGCCATGGCCCAATAGCAGCTACCATTCCATCGCTTTCCGCAAGTAACGAGCGTTCTAAGTTGATGTGTTGTAAGCTTTAAGCAAAAGTGTGGACACAACGCACCCGCTGCGAAGTACAGCCAACAATGATTTTACAGGCTCTACTTTGATTGCTTCTCGTCCTTTTTGACTGAACCTCGACAAGTACAAGTTCAGCAAAGCTGTTTGTAGAAGTGGGTAATGTTCCTCCAATCGTTTTAGGCCGCTCGTGTGTTTAAAAATGTTGGTGGCGAGCTAGTATAGCAATAAGTCACGTGACAACCAAAAAAAGCGTGAGAGTGGGTCAAGTACGTTAACGATGGTAATCAAGTCAGTAGGAGCAGTACGTTGAATGCACACTGTAGATACTAGTGTAGTTGCGACCTTGCAAGAAGTTCCAATGTTACTGGACCTACTTGGTATAAGATAGAGGGAATGTATTCAGAAAAGTTATTTTGAATTTGTACCAGTAGCTGCTATAGAGTCTGGCCAATGTTCTAATAAAGCAGACAACCCATTTGCTATATGGATGGTTGATTGACCTCTTGCCAGTGTGTTGTGCTTAGAGATATTCTCCAATCTACTTATAAACTCTGGTAGAACAGCGTCCTGCATAGGTAAGTACCACGCCAACTAAGGTGTATGTACCTTTGCGATTGGGTCCTTTGAATTTAGTGCAAGTGCTATGACCTGTGGGTGCAGTTCGGCAGGGGTGGCATTTTGTAGCAGAGGTCCGCCAAGTCCACATGAGAAGGTTAGGCGAAATTGGTGTACAACCTTGCTTGGTAACCGCTAGAGTCACATTAGTACGTTTCACTTTTCAAGATATTACTGGCCACTTACTGTTTGCCTCAAGTCAGTTTGTTTTGTTAGTTCCGTCTCAGTTGTCAGCAGATCTGATTCAACTTCTTGCTTCGTCTCAACCAGCCAATTCTCTTCAACAAGTTTTTCCTAACAATGAGTTAGAGCCAAACATTTAGGCTTGGTAATATACCAAGGTGGATTTTCTGAATTTATTCTTGTGTTTAGTTATATTCTCCTTTAAAACTTCATCTAGATGCATTAGTTAGCTCTGCAGAGATCAAAATAGCGTTATTGGTTACCAGCTATGTATGCTTCCGAACTTTGAGTGATCTTGAATTGCTCGAGGAGACCGAGGATAAAGTGCTCTGCCGCTAACCTTACCGAAAAGAAGGAGGTACCGCTCAGTATCGAGAAAACGATGAGTACCACTGGTTCACTTGGTCGTAGCAGTGACAATACGTTTGTAATGTCGTGTTGTGCTGTACGATCAGTGCACAGCGGGTTTGTATCGAGCCAAGAGTTGAGGTAGTCCACCATCTTTTGC
The DNA here is from genome assembly GCA_038496445.1 of Trichosphaerium sp. ATCC 40318. Classification (NCBI taxonomy): domain Eukaryota; phylum Discosea; class Flabellinia; family Trichosidae; genus Trichosphaerium; species Trichosphaerium sp. ATCC 40318. The sequence continues at coordinate 202,512 of JALMLS010000321.1, read as the reverse complement.
TCAAATTCTTCTCCAGCGCGCAGTCTATCAAACCAACCTTTACACTCTGGTTGCAACGCATTCTTGCTGTACATTGTGTTAGATCTTTAAATAAAAAAAGCCCTGGATGTGGTGACGCACAAAAGCGTAGGGTACAGATCGTTGTTATGTAGTATCATAGAATCCACATCACTGCTCGACAGGCGCTGACCTTGTAGCAGCAATACACTAGAGATGAGGTGCGTTGCCCATCCATAAGAGAATGAGTTGCTTGTAGGTATGTTAATAAGAAGGTATTGATAAGGTGCACATACGTTGGTTGTTGAGAGGATCTTCGCAATATCCACATGTACAGTTTGTCCATGCCAAGATCGATCACAAGAGAAACAAACAAGACAAGTGGAAACGCCACTGGTACTTCTTTCGGTGCGCCTAGTTTTCCGTACTTAAAAACTGCGTAAGCGTTCCGTGTCCCGTACCTATGAGCCTATCCAATAGAATTTGACCATCTTGTGTGAGGCCATCATCCTTTGTGTACCATTGGTCGTCCTCGATGTTGCACAATTCCTTCCGTATTACTTGCAACACAGTGTCCTTGTCAATGGATGCTAGCTTATTGGCTAATTGGCGAACTACAAGAGCTAGTTGGCCATACAAAATAGCTCCACCAATCTTGTATCCCTGGCGTCTCTCAAGGAGGTAGTCAGTACCACATTTCATCGCGTTTATAATTAATTTTCCAACGCGAGAAATACGAGGTTCAAATCCATCAGCAGTGGATATCTTGGTTACAGCCAACAGAATGTCGGTCATACCCTTTTAAAAAGGTTAGTATGGTCACTTTTAATAAAAAGTGATTGCAGTCATGCACGTACAACAAGTAGATGAGGTAGATAACCATTTGATGGTATAAGCTCTTTAGTTTCAACTATCTGTTCAACACGTTCTAGGATCTCATCGTAAAAATTTTGAGTTACACCGTTGTGTAGCTTCTCAAATCCGGTTTTGACAAGCTTATAAATATTGAGCCAAGGCTTGAAGCTGTTATCGTGATGGAATGCCAGTAAGAAAGGATTATAATTTGGCGAGTGTAAGTTGACAAGGTGTGACAGGGCTCGCATACTCCGCGTTTGAGCCACCTTTTCATCTGTTGTGAGCTCCAATACTGTAGTAATTAGTGCTGCTGCGTGAGGGTGAGGCAATCGCTCTATTAGCTTATCGAATAGCGCTCCTTGTAAATCAACAATTGTATCAGTTAATCGTGAGTCGGGAATACATCCAAATAGTGTCTCTGTAAAGTGAAGGAACGATCTAAAAAACTCCTGCTGACCCCAGTTATAAAAAGCTGCATCGAGCTGTGTCTTTAGAATATCTAGACCAACACGTTCCTCAGTGGGTTTGCCCATGAGAAGCTCCTTTAGACACACAGTCAGAAACTCGTCAATGTATTGAATGGATAAGACTTACCTGAGCAGCCACGAGCGTTATTAAAAATGCAAACTGAGCAATAGGAACTGAAGAACCGCGAATATTGCTAGTCAAACTGCGTAACACTTCTTCAACCATTGTACCATCGCGATCGAGGCCTTCCATGCTGACTCTCATGTGCAATAGACAGGACAACATTTGTAATATGCTCTCTTGTAGGCGCAAGTCTTGACTTATAAGATATTTTTTGATTTGAGAAATCACTAAGTGGAACAGAGGTTAGTCAACACTCTGACATGCATTAAATCAAACACGTACCTATCGGTTCAAAGAGCCTCTTTAAACTGTTCCTAGGATTTTGAGGTGCTTTTTGATTGTGTACAAATGACAATACATAATCGGTTTCATCATCTTCTACTTCAAAGAAAAGAGGAGTTGACGTTACAACTGATAAAATTGACTCTAGATTGGTACAGTTAGCGCTGTGTATTAGAAATTCAGCTAAACATACTCTTTTCTGGAGCAGGTACATTTTCATCGGTAGGGAATGGGTCAGGGGTTTGCACACCGTGGTATACACGAGAAAATAATTCGGATATGCACAAAGGCACAAATGTTATACCAGCATCAAGGTGTTGACCAATATACCGTAAGATTTCTTCACTATAAGGCACAATGTGGGCGCCCATAGCCTTTATAGTATGCCACAATGCCTATGGATAAAATGTCAATCGTAGTGTGTTCAGGTAAGACAAACGCACCTGGAATACAGATTCTAGCATTTTGTCGTACAAATTCTTTGACAGAGATGCCTTGTAGTTGTTAGTCAAAGTTTGAAATATGACTATGCCGAGTACGTACACGACCTAGGCTGTAAGTAGATTTCAGCCTCTCCCATAGTTGCAAATATATTGGCTCGTGAATAACGCCACCGACTCCACTTTCAGTACTAGATGACGATGTGCGCTCCCGGAACAATGGAGGTGACTTTCCAGCTCGAACATTCGACAAGACGTTTAGAATACGCAAAATATGTACCAAGACAAGTCGTCTGTGGTTCGCTAAATCGCCATGCAAGTAGGACACGCACTCAGTCATCATCTATTTACATGGAAGATTAGTCACTTTCACCAACAAAGTATTTACAATACCTTCAAGATGTCAAGTTGACAGTCAAGGTCAAGCACACCCACAGCACATGACACGTGATCTAGTACTATAGGCACCAAGAGGCGTGCTAGAGCAGATCCTAGGTTGGACTGACCCAAGTGACTGAGCATGCGAAATACACCTTTTAACATATTGCTTTGAGGCTTGTTCAAACTAGGAGCAAGAAGTGTGAGCAAGTAGTTCAATTTGCTTCTCATGCTCGTTTCATCTTCTGCAGTTTTATCAAGTGTGAAAAATCTACTGACAAAGGAAGCCTGGCGAGAAAGGCAAACGTTGGAGCGTGAGAAGAAAGGTCGTTGATCCACATTTGACAGCGCTTTGACAATGGCTTTAGCTGCTTCACCGCGTATTTTCCTGTCATTATCACCAAGCTTGTCGACTATGAATTGAAATGCTTTGCGTTGTAAACTTCCGTTTCTACTTCTATAGATGATGTGCTCTGGCTAAGATCACATGAGATCAAATATCATTATTAATGAAAGCATCTACAACAACGTACAATCAACACGTTTGCGCGCAATTCGTCAGAAGAAGAGGTTTCAGTCAATAAGTAGAGTTGATCTTCTATAAAGCCAACTTGCTCCCAATTCAGGTTTGAAAATAGTTCGAGTACCTACAGATTCCGAATAAATTTTATGTAGAGTGGACAATATCTTGTGTAACAATTGCGTACTTCGCATTTTACAAGTAATGGGGCATCCTTTGGAAGAACCAAAAGCTGTTGTATGATGACAATCACATAGAACATCCAAGGGCTATAAAATCCTGTTATCAACTGCTATACCTCACCAGACAACGTACCTTGAATACATGGCATTTATAGGTGTTTGAAACGCTTTTGCAGCCATCTTACCTGTCATTGAAGAGTGTTTTGATAATACTAACTATAGAAATACAATTAATGGTGCGCCCTCTCAACAACTTCATGAATATACATACATGAAGGAGAGCATCAACAGCATCAACAACTGATATGCCCCACGTGTCCTGAGATCCTTCTCTACATATAAGAGCACCTAAGTCACGTGTCAGTTAGCCTTTACATATGCCTGTTGTAGGTACATATATTGCCTATCAATATCGCTACTTGTCCCTTCAAATGAGGATCCGATACGTTAGAAAGTAACTCATATAGTTGTGCACCACGCTCTTGAAACCACTTCATAACAGCAGAACCTTATAAAAATCAGCCAAATCCATGTACGTTTCAGTGTATTACGTACCTGGTTTTGCGTTCTTTACAATCTCAATCATGTTGGCAATCACCAGAACTTTCACTGATGTTCGCACTTCCACATCGCCGAACAACATGGCTTCGAATCTCTTTAGGCACGCCATCACTACAACTATTAGAATCAAGTAACGTTGATATTGCATTTATACTTTGGTCAGAAAACTGCTTTGGTGCCCAGTAGAGCGCTAGTTGATCATGATAACAACCAAATGCATCGCGCATCACTTCTAGACCAGCGACAAGAAGATTATTATCGACACTGGTCATAGCACTACGTTGTATTTATGTGAGTGAGTGCAACTAAAAAAAAAAGTTGGCACCATTGTATCGCCAAATCAGAAAACCAGGCAATGTGAGAACGCAAAGCATTTCTATCAAATATAGTGTAAAAAACAGCATCGTCAGTCGCGTCACCGAGACCACCTCGGTCATGTTTCATCATTTCCCAAATGACCGTCAATATGCCAATGTAAGTGGTGTTTGGGATTTTATCATCATCGTTCACGAATGAAGGTGCCATTTGTTGATTTGAAGCTTGCGCCTAACAAAATTGGTCACAGATAGTTTTCTATCTAGAACTTACAATGTCGTCGCTTGATAGCACTTTGAGACGCTGTACTACGTCAAATATAAGCGCAGGAAAGACGCCAATGATGCTATAATTGGGTGTGAGCAATCTCTGTAGTTTGATATAGTTTTAAAATACTGACAAAGCCAATCGCTTTCAACGTGTACCTCACGATCGCACGTGCACCCGAACGTCGCACTGAGCCTTGTCTGTGTAGTAAAAGCACACTAAATAGCTCCGTCAAGTGTGATGCCTCCTTTGAATTGAGGTAGATGCCAATATGGTTGGCAATGGCTCCAAAATTCGTGCCAATGTGCTCCAACAGTAGAATGTCGTCTTTTTGTTCAAGAACTGGTTCTAATACACCAAAAAGGCCTTGTCCGAGCTTTCTACACTTGGAGGGTTTAAGATACTGTATTGTCTGTCCAAAAAGAACGATTGCGACACGTTGACCACGACCTGACAGTCTACCTCCAGCGTTTTTCATTCCTTTGTACAGTTCTATGACAATATAGTCGACCTGTTCTTTTGCCATGGCCTAAAGCGCATTTGTAAATTAAAGCTGTTACATGTGACGTTAAACAATTTTTTTGGCGCTGTAGGACACCCAATATACCTTCACTACTTTGTTTAACACCTGTTCAGCCAAACTCCAGACGTTCATGTCAGCGTCACCCAACATGCGCATAAGCGCTGATATACCACAACATAGGATGCGACGAAAGTTCATAGTGTTTCTGAGTGTTATTTGAGCTTTAAAATTAAAACTGAACTGTACTGTACCTAACTTCTGAGGATAGGAGCTGTTCATCTACTACATGAATAGCACGCAATTTTGACGCGCGGTCCTCCTCTGTATCATTACTTTCGAGTTTACACGTTGTCAAGTTGTCTAAACTCTTTAACAACTCCATAGTGAAGTCCTGCCTGTGGCAGTTGCCAGTTAATGTGTTATAGTTTTCAAAAAGCTGTTTTCAAAGTCAAACATGCTCAACTAGTTTAAAACCAATACCTACAACACGCGCCCTTTCGTGAGTATGGCATAATTACGCCTACATGCTTCTTAAAGGAACAAGGATTGTAACAGCGGCTCGCATCGCTCCTGTACGCCATAAGACTCGGCGCATACCTCGTTTAAACGCTTCTCGTGTTACTCGAGCATCGGCTGTCACAAAACACGGTGGATACGTTAACATACTGCCTCATTGCCATTGGCGGTATTCCACGTCCGTCAGTGAGCTAGTTACAGACGAAGAAAAAAGTGAAATCAACCCAATTGTGCTTAAAGGGTACGCACACGCGGTTTTTCACGCTAACTATATCAGGGACGAGGACGAGCTTACGAAACACAACACCGAAGTAATAAATAAGTTCATTGGCCGAACATGCGGCGGTACGTTCGCCTGCCGTGTTTTTAGCTTCGTGTACTGATAATCAAAGGGTGTGGCGTGAAATTGCAATGTGACAAACCGAAAACAGTTGGTACGCTATCTAATTATATTGTAAGGTAACAATACGCGTAGGTTACTTCCCACCAACGTTTCAAACGAGAAAATATGCAATAGTATGCCAAAGGTGTCACAAGTACGTTTTATATACTTTTTTATTAGAGAAATGAACGCCTGTAGTTTGCGCAACAATGGTCAAGCGACGCCATTCTCTATTGACAAACAAAAGTTTGCAGAACAAATCCGCCAAATTGGGCAAAAAAACGCGATTATCATCAACATAGTTGACATTTTTGATTTTAACGGATCGTTATTGCAAGACTTGGGTTCAGTTGTTGGTACTAATCCTGTTATATTGGTTGCCAACAAGGTAGATTTACTACCACGTGGTGCCGGAGAACAACGTGTGCTTGAGTGGCTCCGTGGTTCAATATCACGAGTATGCAACACCTATACTTCTCCTAGTTGTATTCACTCATTTGCCTAGGCTGGCAATTTAGATCCGTTGGGTATCCATCTCATTAGTGCCGCTAGCGGGTACTAAAAAATAACAACCTCGATACAAGTTGTATGACATTAACTGTACAAATAGTCAGGGTGTGAAAGAGCTGGCTGAACGCATTGCAAAGTTACAACGGCGTAAGGGAAAACCAGACCGCCCTGTCTTCTTAGTTGGAGCCACTAACGTCGGTGAGATATGACAGCTCCTGCTTTTAACATTTGATCATAACCCTTGATACCTAGGTAAATCTACATTTGTTAACAAGCTGCTCGACTTGTTCAAACGCAAACCCAAACTGAAGAATGACAAAGCTGAAGATGATGATGATGCCGTCAAAAAAGAAGAAGAGAGCAATAGACTCACTACATCTCGCGTACCTGGCACTACTCTAGAGCTTGTGTCATTTCCGATAGGCAAAACAGGCTTCCTGTACGATACCACGAGTTGACATTGGCACTAAACCTTGTTTGCAGTTACGATACGCCAGGACTATTTAACGATCATCAAATATTCAACTACCTCACTGTCAGCGAAATCAAGGCAATATGCCCAACTAACAAAGTGAGACCTGAGGTATTCCGAATATCAAAAGGGACATCCATTTTCTTGGGTGGACTGGGACGTCTGGATTATATTGATGGACCGGATATGGCCTATTTCACAACTTTTTTTGGGGCTGGTGTAAAACTGCACAAAACGTCAACATTACGCGCTGACGAGCTCTACCGCAATCAAGCTGGAGACATGTTAGTACCACCTCTTACCAGGCCGGATGAGAATGATATGTTTCCTGTTCACGAGGATTCGCGAGAAGGCGAATATCCTTACATGGTCCCAAAACCAAATATAGAGCTGACAAACGACAAAAGTTGGAAGGAAGCATTCGTCGATCTCGTCTTCTCTGGTTTCGGATGGGTGTCGGTACATACACAATTAATGTACATCTTTTGTAGTCATTAACACAAAACTTTGTAGATCACTGGAGCTGGAAGATTTGTGATAAAACCACACTATCATGAAAAATGTCGCGTTTTCGTTAGGAAGCCATTGATGCCATGGGAATCGCGATTGGGTATTAAAGTTAAGCGAGTACCTAGACGCAGACGAATGCGAGAACACAGAGAAAAACATGGACGACACACGTGATACCCTGCTGTACTATAAATAACCACTTTTCGTGTACATTCCATTTTTTTGTAATTTTTTTATTGTACAATTGTTGAACATTCATTCAAGCTATCCATTCCTTCACGAACTGGACGTCACCTGCAATGTCCTTTATATTAGAATCATAAAATCGTTCCAGACAGCCTAAAGTCTGACGATCTACTGTTTGGAGGAGTGCCAAGCGTAGCTCATACTTGTCTACTATTTGGTCCTAATCCATTTCGCTTAGTGTTGCAAAGAACCACAGTTTGGGTACCTTTGTTGGTGCTGTACATGTAGTAGCCTGACTGAGGGTATCCAAACTTGCCATTTCGCCTTCCTCAATTGTGGCCGCCATTTCTGCTTTAATTGTCTTCATTTGAAGCATAGACCTGTCTGTGATACTCTAATTCAATTGTTTTAATATTCAAATACTGACGGATGAAGCATACCTGAACGGATTTTGCGTAATGCTCCTCTATTTGTTTTCTCTTTTGAGTAAAGTAGTTGTCTATATCCTCTTTCATTGTTTCTGGCTTGTTTTGAAGTATCTGAATGATTTGATTCAAGTCGAATTGAGATTGCATCACTTTATCCGATACCAACTGCCGAAGATCCTAAAGTGGAATGTTGAACAAACAATGGTTGCGTGCAACTAATCAGGAAAGCTTGTTTTGAATACCACGTACGTCCATTCGTTTGACGTAATCTTGGCTGAGTATAGCCATGAGCGGCGTATAGATGCAAGTGATATAAGTCATAGTGTGAGGATTATTCTTGAGTGCATCGTGAAGTTTTTTCTCCAACTCGTCCTGAAGCCTTTGTATCTTTTGATGATGTTGAATGTCCATGCTTCGTTGCCAAATCATGCGCTCTTCCTCATAAGCCTTTGCTTTGAGGTTCCAACGCTTTGTAATGTCATCCACACTTTCCCGTGTGCTGTTTAGCGGGCTACTAGCGCTGACGCCAGTCGTATGGACTCTTGTCCTCTGTGGTGATAAAGATCCAGTGTCTGGACCTACTGTGTGCGACCGCACCTTCTTTGACTTGCGTTTGCTTTTTTTTCCAAGACGGCCAGGCGACGTCGCATACTGCTGGTCCTTCTTTGTTGGCGTCTTTGTTGGAGTAAGAGGAACGATAGGTTTACATATTGTTATCTCTGTAATGAAATTACGGCCATTTGTGAAATCAGGAACATTAATTCCTGGAGATGACGCTGCTTCTACCACAAGCAATAAGCACCTTACATAAAAAAGCAATAATATCTGCAAACTACGTACTGGCTTTGCCAAGAGGTACTATCGAGTGGATACGCTTTGCACGTAACTTGCTAGGGTTTGAGCCATCTACAGACCTGGATTTTCCAGGTGAGCGTAGTAAAGGTGCCATAGACGTGCGGCCAGGTGACAACGAGCTAAGTACAAGGTAGTTGTTTGGTACAACGCCAAGTCCCTTTGTTGAGTCATCAAGGCTATATCCAGTCCACCAACCGCTCTTGTCATGTGTTACAACACATATTAGCTCTCCTTTTGTAAAAGAGAGCTCCTGGTCTCTACAACTCTGGTAGTCGAACTGTGCTCGATATATCTTCCTGTCAGTTATAATTTGACGTGCGTCTCCCACTGGTAGCGACTTTGGTCTATTGTCTTGGGATGATACAAGCCGCCTGGAGTTAATTGTACTGTCTGGCGACAAGGACATGACGCGCTTGCTCTTGTTGTTTTGTTGATTTTGAAGCGTGTTATTTGCACTAAAGTGCTTCTGCATTAGTGACATCCACGCCTAGCACAGTAAGTTTCATATTGCAACTACAGTCTGGCCTTGGTTGTACATACCTCCATGTCACTTTTTGTTGCTGCTGAAAATACGTATGGCCTGAATTTCATTAATCACCACTACAAACTTTTGTATGTACCTTATGGCTGTATTACGCAGAGAGAATATACGAAACGCATGCTCGCGTTTGTGCGTTTCAACAATTGTAGTATCGTACAAATACAGTACAACTTGACCTGCAAGCTCCTACACTGAATTAATACGCACACAGCGGTACAGTATGGTTTCTCACCTTATTTTTGAAATAGTATAATTTTCCTTCCTTTAACACCATATAACGCAGTTTCCATGCCTTGCGAGCCTTTTCGCCACCTTTTTTCCATAAATGACCGAAAGTAACGTTAGTACTCGCTAAAACAAATTACGCTCACCTGCATGCTCGCTCCCTGGGCTCAAGGATTCTCGAGTGACCTTTAAAGCCGACATTGCCCCAACATTACACGCACAACATTTTTTGATTAATTTGCACCCCAAGTATGACGTGGATTATTTTTTTTGGTTTGTACTAAATGAGCAAACTTACGAAAAAAAGGTACTTATGTCAACAACATTTTTGAAAAAAAACTAAACAGAGGGCCGTTACATAGCTTTCGGCTTTTATGCTGGCAGTTTATTTGACCGCTTTGCACGTGATATAATGGAAGATTAGGTTTTTGGGGTTTTTTTTGTCCTTTTTGTTATGCTTTTTGTTCTTTTTCCTTCCAATCGATATTGCACTCGATTAGTACTTGTACATTGACGCATCCGCGGGTTCTACCCACGTCGAAGGTGCGGTTGCATACCCATTGTGTTGAGGTTGTTCGTACTTCAAGTCATCACCTACATAAGCATTGGCGTCAAAGCCCTTAGCAGCACGCTGTGATTCCTCCACTTTCATCAATCGCAGGTGATGATTGTATAAATTAATCTGTATTTGGTCCATTTTAACGTTGAGTGACTGGAGCAATAGCGTTAATCGCGATTTTTCAGAAGTATTTGGTCGAACTGGTGGCTGTTGTTGAACAGGGATACTCGCCGTGATGTACTCGTTAGGACGCCACTGTCCGTTTGCTGAAAGATTAACCCGTTGTTGTGGTTTTGAACCGCGCTGTTGATGTATTGGTTTTGCTTGCGGTAATCTTGTTGTTTCGCGTCGACTTGTTTGATTAGCGCCATTATCTGGTGTTCGAGTGAGGATTTTGAAAATACAAGTAATTTTGAACATGTTTTGTCAAATAATCAGTTTTACAAACGTTAAAGCTTTGCGGGGTCACATCTATATACCCCGCTTGGCCACAGTACCGCATACCTTCAGCTGCTTCCCAATAATCTGGTTGATCTACACCGTACTCGTTATCTACTGAAAGCACTTAGGGTATGTATTTTCGGAGTACTCACGACTGGTCCTGGTTCGCCTCTTTTTTCTTGGGCGGTCCATGCATGTGTGCGACAGGCCATGTAAGATACACCGAGGGCACGGGCGCGTCTCTGAGCAACCGGCGTGTGCAATCCTACAATTAGTGCATGCCTGTTTAACTTGATGGCGCTTCTTCTTTTGTGCCATAGCCCATGCAACTGTTCTAGACAACTATGAATGCTATTGTTAAAAAATTAACAGACAGTAAATGGCGTCATTCGAGTTTAGTAAAGTATGCTGCGAGAAAAAAATGCTGTGCTAAAAAACCGGTTGGCACGAATCTATTACTACCGTACGAAGGCGTAAAACACTGCAACGGCTGCTATTCATACATATTGTCGCGTTCGTAAAGCTGTGATTTCATTGATCTACGTTAATGGATTACAACTATCACAATGGTGCCGCTGGTTATGCTCCTAATGATGGAGGAAGTGTAATCCCGGCTCCACCAAGGTTTCAGGTTAGTTATAATGCAAACGTCAATTCGCTGTAAAACGCAATGAATTGTTGTGGTTTTTACCACAGCGCACTTTTACAGAAATTTATTGTTTTGTTTAGAACAATGGTGCACGTAATGGCGTCATACCGCCTAGATCCGCTGTACCGCCTCCCAGTGCACCTTCAAGCGTAGTACCTCGTTATAACGGATTTATACCGCCACACGCCAACGTTTATGGCTCTCACCCGTACGTTAGTTACTATATACATCTACCACATTAAAAACCACCTTGCTGGAAAAGTTTTGTGATGAATAACCGGTAAAGGCCAAGAGACCCCATGCACAATAACTTCGCACCACAACCGAATTACGCACAAAATGGCAACCACGTGCAGCACCCGTATAATGATCATGGGCACGCGCCGCCTGCACAACCGCAACAATACCAACCTCAACCTCACCATCAACAACATCAGCACCAACCCCATATGCACACCAACCCAGAGCCCCAACGATACAGAAATGTTAGTGACCCAAATCTGTACACGTCTGCTCCATCGCACAACACGCAACCACTTCACCATGCGCGCAACAACTTCTCTCAATCCCATCCGCGTAGTGGTGGCTCAAGTATGCCTGCTCCTCGCCTTGGTGGTCTGCCACAAAGTGTGAGTCTAAGTAGTGGCTTGCAATTTTCTGAAGCACAACGCGCTGTGCTTGCCAACGCTGGCACATCAAATTACCCGCATCAGCACGGACAACCTCGTGCGCACCCGCATCAACACCATGGTCAGTATCAGCAAGTGCCTCACCAACAGCACCATCAACCCTCTCACGTGCAGCACCCTCAACAAGTGCCTCACCAACAGCCACATCAACACCATCCCAATCAAAATGTTCCAGTTCAAGCCCGACAACCTCATCTCCCTCAGCAACAGGCGCATCTATACCATTCAAGCCCTACGCCAAGTGTACGTCAAAATATGAGCCGATCGCATGATATCAAGCCTCACCAATACCCACCGCGCCACCCATTGCCTATGCAACGAACAGTGTCGCTTCAACAACACCAGCTAAAGCCAAACAGTCCTAATGTAATCGAAGCACTGCCAGTAGCGAGGCCACGCAGTAAAAGGAGTGACCCTCCACCGATTGGGTCCAAACCACGTATACCGCACCGGCCTCACGATAACAAGCCTTTGTGGCAGGTGAACGGATCTGCTCTTTCCCTAACTAACCACCGTATGTACACTTTTTTTTTTGTTTTCATTAATATTAAATTCCAACAGCTGAAAATAAATCCATGCTTGCTGGCGCTAATGTGGAAGAGTGCAAGCAGATGCTTCGACAAGCTGCGCATTTGAAGGTGCTGTTAGATGGGCACTGTTACGAAAGGCAGTGTAAGCTGCAGGATGATACTGTATTGGTTTGTGACAATTTACACAGTAAGTTAAACAGTTTTTTTGTTATTGTTACAATATCAAATCGAGGTGACTTAGTTTTGCCCTAGTTGATTTGCGATACGTCACAAAGATTTGTTTCGGCCAGTCTGTTCAAGGATTTGCATCAAAAACAGATAGAATCACAGATGCAGACATGGTATCACGCTCTTTTTCGTTGTACTATGGAGGACGATACTTTAACTTTATTGCACAATCTGATGAACAGTTTGCGTTGTGGTACTACTCTATTGTTGCTATTGCGAAAAAGTGCAAAGAAACATGTGATATTCAGGCTTCTGGTGCTACGTACGATCTTTAATTATTTGTTTTTCGATTGTCTTTGTCCTACAACTAACACGGCCGCAGGCGGTTTGCATCAATGTGGCAAAGTCAAATGGGAACGAGTGATGCTTCTTTTGAGGACGTCATTCAGCTCTTACAAAAGTTGGATATTCGCATAGCTGAACCACGAGCATTGCGTGATGTCCTTGGTTCTGGGAAACAAATATCGGAGAGGTCTAGCAGGTTGGCCTTGGAGTGCTTATTACAGAGACACGAAATTATTTCTCGGATAAACACCAACGGCACACAGCACCTTACTTATGATGCTTTTGTATATTTTTTAAAAACAGAACAAGGCGTACGGTTCATCAAAGAATTTGTGCTTCCCTCTCATTTGAAGTCACCACTCATCGTTTTTAGGAGGATCCTTCCCTCATTTCTAAGATATTATCACACCTGGGCATTGTCCCTGAAAGGCCAGTTGCAATGGAGACGGTGTTGAAGTACCTCAATTGCGATATGAATGTCGCTTTTGATCCGATAAGAGAGGGCCAAGTATACCATGACATGACACAACCCATCACACATTACTTTATCAATTCGTCGCATAACACTTATTGTACATCGGACCAATTGAAAGGAAAGTCAAGTGTACATATGTATGGACGTGTATTGCTCCAGGGATGCCGATGTGTCGAATTGGATACTTGGGTACAAATACAACATCTCTTTTTATAGTTTACTCATTGTACCTCCCTAGGATGGCAGTGATGGTATGCCTGATATCCTGCATGGTCATACATTAACCTCCCGCATCAAGGTATTTCGATTTCTTGTTTTATTATCTAACTTCCTTTGTAGTTGCTGGATGTTATTCTTATCATTAGAGATAACGCCTTTGTTACTAGTAAATATCCAGTTATATTATCCATTGAGAATCATTGCTCACTGTCGCAACAGCGACTTATGGCTGATATGTTAGTAAAATACCTCGGTGATCTTTTACAGATGCCACTCCCTCCTGGTGCTCCTGTACCCTCGCCACATGTACGTGTATCCAAAGTTCATGTGCACCTAGAGCGCGGATGCTAACATGATGCATTAATAGGACTTACAAAACAAGATACTGTTGAAAGGATCAACAATGTCCAATATAGATTACGGGCCAGGCGGTAAGCCACTACCAGGGCAGAGTCAAGAAAAAGCCAGCGCCAAAACAGCGCCAGAGCTGAGTAGGCTCATATTCTTTAAAGCAAAGCCGTTCCCAGGCGTACACATGGCTTCTGGTCGTTATAATGAAATGTCGTCATTTGTTGAGACTAAGATCGACAAACTGGAGGCCTCTGACAGAGTCGCCTTTGTCAAGTATAACCAAAATCAGATGGCTAGAATATACCCCAAAGGCGCACGTGTTGATTCATCCAACTACAATCCGTTCAAGTCTTGGTCGTATGGTTGCCAGATGGTAGCTCTTGTACGTCCAATGTACATTTTAACTCCTCTCTTACATTTTATTACTAGAATTTTCAAGTACGTACTCACCGAGGTTCGAGAACCTAATAGTCAACCTTCTTGTCTTTATTTGTTGCTCACTCCTTTTTTAAGACTAGTAGCGAAAGTATGTGGGCAAATAATGCTAAGTTTAGAGATAATGGCAGTGCTGGCTATTTGTTGAAGGTACCACAAACACTCTCTACCCCTCTGGTTTTCTAACAGTTGTTTGTGATTGTAGCCAAAGTACCTGCTGGATCCATCCTACGACTTCAACCCTTTAGTACCAAGGATTACAGGGAAGAGGACGCTGCTCTTGACAATAACAGTTATAAGCGCGAGGTAGGTCGCCAAACTCGAATGTACCTTCATCAGCTGTATACCTAACATATGTCATTGTAGAGCTTTACCAGATGCTACTTTCAAAGGATCAAATCTCCCTGGTCTCATTACCGTACGCATCTTTAGATCACGTGGTTTTGTGCAATTCGTCGTTGACTCTGTCATTTCAGAAAAAACGAAAGTACAACCCCTTCGTTAACATCAAGGTCAAAGGAATTGACGCAGATAAATCTAGTTTTAAGACTAGAGCTGTTCGTACGCATTCGCCTTTTTATTGTTCTTTTTTTTCTTTGTTCCAAACTGCACAAAAACGTTTGCAAGCAAATTGACTGACAGGACATTTAGGGAATAACCAATTCGATCCTATATGGGATGAATCTTTTCAGTGCTCACTTTTGGCGCCAGAGTTGGCAGTTGTACTCATTCGTATTGATGTAGAAACCAAACTAAAAAGTGCACGGTCTTGCTACGCCGCTATACCAGTACGTTGACAAATTTTTTGATTTATTTTAAATCTTTGTACAAAATACATTAACCGCTTTTGTTATCATAGGTTACGTGCATACGCCCCGGCTACCGCATTTTAAAGCTACGACAACAGGGCAAACAACTGCCTTATGCGGATCTAATGTGTCATTTTAAGCTGTCAATCTAATTATTTACAAAACGTGCGACGAACTCGGTACTTCCTTTTTTTTTTTGGAATGACGTGAAGACGTATTTCTTTGTTACTGGTACCGGCTGGTTCACACTGTGTACTTGCGGTCCATTACTATTAAATCATCATCCGATTCCGGGTCGTCCACACTCGCATGGCGCGTACGATAAGCAAAGAATGCGCTCATCAATGCATACTCAACGCTCTATTTTTCGTATTGTAAGTAATTTGTAAAAACAAAAAAAACCAAACCACACAAAAAAGTAAAGATATTGTAAATACAGACGTGGTAGAATTACTCCTGAAAAAATGGAACATTTACGCACTTGTTGTAAATCTCTTGAATTTGCTTTAGGCCTTGCTTGTTGGACACGCAAGTGCTGCACGTGTGTTAGTTAATATACGCAATTATACAATAAATATCAAGTGTAGCGTACCATGTCAAAAAAGTCTACTAATTCTTTTTGCTTTGTTGGCATTTCGAGTTCATGATTACTGGATCGTGCTAAAATGCGACATATGATATTTTGTGTGATCTGCCTGACCTTCTCGCCCTTGGAAGGATCCACAGGATTAAAATCAGATACATCTAAACGACGCAGTGCTAATATACGCTACAAAAGAACAACATCAAAAAAAAAATATTTAACACAAACGAAATCCTTTTTTTTTCTGGGATTTATTAATACCTTATTAAAGTCCTTGTTATCCACAATCAAAACGTCTTTGCAATAAGCTTCAAACTCCTATACACACCGTAAGAATATGGTACTTTCACGTGGGAGAGCATTGACGTACGTCTCCTAGGGAGTCGTTTCTACATATTTCAAAGAGATCCACTTTCGCCTTCTTTTTCTTTTTACGCTCTTTTTTAGTCTTATCGTCCTTTCTCTTTATTTTGAGCGCTCCTTTCTTGATGTCAATCTCCTCATTCTACCACAAGGGATAAATCCCCAATTTAGCACAAAACAATTTAAAGACTTATGCATAATGCGACTACAGCGTATACGTACCTTTTGAAGGTCTTTGAGGAATTGTTCGAATAGGAGTTCAAAAGCAATTAATAAACTTCCTTCGCTTTCTTTTGTCCGATTATACGCGTGTTCCATGCTCTCCGTCTATTCGTGCATTAATTTAAAAGGTTTACGGCTGTTTCACTTACCTCTTGTATCATGTACGCTATAATCATCATTGTGCTTTGCAATTCCAGTCTGTAGCCATCTAGCTCCTTCTCAATTTGTTTACAAGCGTCCAAATGAATGTCACGCAAACGGTCATTTTGCCCACATTTCGATTTTAGGTCATCAACAGATATTTTATCAAATGCAGGGGTGCCCGAAACAGCTTTTTGGTAAATACTGTTCCATTGAGTTTGCTCTTCGTTCAAGACCTTAATTTCATGCTGTAATACCTCATTCTCCTTGATAATGGCTTGTCTTGCAAGTTTAAGCTCGTTAAGCTGGCGATCCATGTCGAACGACGCTGTAGCCATGTTGATAGTGTATGGTACACTTTATTGCCTATGATCAATTCTACAAACGGCAAGTCAAGTATTGTCTAAAAACGCTCATTTTCAAAACCAGTGCTGATCTCGGTCTATTGAGTAATTTCGAGGGTACAATTGTATTTCACGCTAGCACCATGCTTAACAAGCTTCGTTTGGTATCATGGAATGTAAATGGTGTGTCAATACCTAATCACGAGTCATTACAATGTTTTCGTAGCGTTAATAGTGCGTAGGATTGCGTTCTTGCTTAAAAAAGGGATTTGAGGGTACAACTGCTTATTAAACTGTGAATAATGCCATACAGAGTTCGTGATTGACACCAAGCCATCAATATGCTGCATACAAGGTTCGCCCCAATTCTGACACCTCAGCAAATAGTGTTTGTTAGAGACGAAGTGTCAAGCTGGAGTGAAGATGCCAGAGAGTTTTGATAGATTTTCAAAGCATTGGGTGCATTCCACGCAGAGAAAGGTGAAGCTGTACATCCTGTTGCACTGGTTAATTAATAAAATAATAGAGTCACGCTGGTGTCCTTCTATTGACGGACGACTGTTTAAAGCCTGACAGTGTTAAATTTGGCATTGGTGAGTGACAGTAACAGTTTTTTTTTACACTTTCTCAATTGCACGTGAAGGTGATGAAGAGTTGGACAAAGAGGGTCGTGTTATAACAGCAGAGTACCCTCAATGTACGTCTTTGTAATATATTCTCACGCCTCAATGTTGCCCAGTTGGATTGGTGACAGTGTACGCACCAGTTATACAAGCGAAAAAGCAGCGCATGGAATACCGAATACAGTGGGAAGAAGCATTCAGGTCCGCACTTTTTTTAATACCTTTTGATTGACTTATGTACAGAGAATACGTTGTCAGTGAAAAGCAACGGCTGGCTAATAAACCCCTCATCCTTTGTGGTGATTTTAACGTTGCGCATACTGTAAGTATCCGTGTATTATACGAATTTAGGCGTATCCATAGCATCTTATTACTTTAAGGATGTTGACTTGGCTCAATCATTTGCTTTTGAGAATCAACCTAGTGTCACACTAGAAGAAAGGACTGCTTTTCAAAGTATGACTTACTCAACGTGCTGTGTCTTTTGTTCTGACAGTTTTTTATAGAGCTGTTGAAGGAAGGTTTTGTGGATTCGTTTCGTGTCAAATACCCTGACGTTATGAATAAGTATGCACAGGCTATCAAAAACTAGATATTAATATGATGGCTTTAGGTTTACATATTGGGATAGTAAAGGCAATAGACACAGAAAGCACAACTTGGGTTGGCGCCTAGACTATTGCCTTCTCTCAAAGAATATGGTACCAGCACTAGAAACAGCTACAGTTTATGACAGAGTGCTTGGCAGCGATCATTGTCCAATTGGAATCGAACTGGACTTGACTAAATTAACATAACCATCTTTGTACAAATAAATAATTTAAGTAACGACCTGCAATGGCTTGGCCTGTCAGTCTCATAACTATACTTGGGGGCTTATTTCAGACACTATAAGCCCTTAAGTGCACCTGCGAGTTACTAAACCTGAGAGCAGCAATAGAAAGAAGCCTTGTATGATCCACAATTGATAATTTTATTCAAGTGTGTTGTAAAACAAGGAGAAAGCGAGAGATGCATTTGAATATCAATTATTACCAGAAACGGGATACATATATGTCTTAATCCTCGGTAAATGATGCCTTTAGTCCAGAGAGCGTTTTACGTGCGTCTTCGAGCCTAGTAACAACAATAAGCCAAATTGTTTTTACGAAAAAAAAAGAAAAAGAAAAAAAAAGGCAAAAAAATATTCTTTGTCAGTTTTCAATGACGAAATGTGATTAAAGGCGTACTTGGCAGCAGCTTGGCGTTGGAGAACTTGATCATATTCCTCAAAGGTCATAGGAAATCTGAACTTGCCATTGTAAGGTCTGTTGCACTTGGAAATTGGAGTAGTGAATTCGTCCTCATTTTCATATTTTTGAATTGCTGGTGAGCTTCGGGAGTAGATGGCGCTGAACTCTGATGGGATCGATGGATCAGAAGCAAGCTCTTGGATGCGCTAATATCCGGATGTCAGAAATGGGTTGGTATTCCGTAGGAGGCGTTTGTCGATTTTTTTTTCATGAAAGCTAAACGCGTGGAAAAACTTCTTACCTCTTTGTTGTCAGCGTCCTTTGCCTCGTTGGCGATTTTATCAATCTGCAATTGACAGTTAATAATGAAATTGAGCGTGTTAGCTGTGTTTATGGCGTACAGCGGCGATTTTATCCTCGAACTCTCTAAAGATGTATCCACCATCAGCTGAACGTGCTGTTTTGACGAAGTCTCTATTGAAAATGTAAGTACGTTGAGGTTTACTTGTAAAAAAAGCGCAGTAACGCATAGACGTAGAAATAGTACTCACAGGAGTCTAAAGTCGCCTGCCATGAAAGTTTGTACAACTGACTCATTGATGTCGGCCTTGAGGAGCTCAGTTGTGCTCTTTACGAGTGTGGACGCAGGGTCGTGAACAGCGCGGTTGTAGCTGAGTGCGAAAGCGCCGGCACTTGGATTTTGGAAAACTACTTCGTATCTGTAATAGCATTAGAGTACAGCATCAATGAAGTGTTTACCCTTTTCGCATATCTTCTTTATCCCAGTATTCAGCGGTACAGTTGTATGGGATACGGAAGTAGTGGGTTCTTGTGTCTAATAGTGTGAGATAAGCAAAATATAATGAGTTGGTGGTTTTTAGTTTATAAAGCAATGCTTGTGTGCTCACCAAAAAGCTTGTCTACAGTAGCTGTAACTGCGTTAGATCGCACGGATACATGGTAGCGAGCAACGGCCTTGCGGGTTGGTGCTACGCGTTTGTGGGTTTGTGCTTGTACTTGAATAGATCGTAGAGCCCTCATAGTGGTAAAATCAGAACAAATGAATGTGGTCAATTGTTTTATTTTACAAATTTTTGTTCTCCTACACTGACGGTCATTTTGTAATGAATGCGACAAGGACCTGTCACATTGTTGGTGTAAATATGTTTGTGCGTTCTGTGACAATCCTTGTACTTTTCTTATTTTTCAGGCGCACCTACAACGTAAGCAATGTCTAGACGCAAAAACAACAGAAACCAGGCGAGAAAACAGGTTAACAGACAAACTACGCAACTGAAATTGCCCGAGATAAGCTTGAACAGTGACTACGGGGCTAGAATGTATAAAGAGGCTGTCCACGAGGGCTTATGTAATGAGACAATGAAGAAGTACTGGCTACCACAAGAAAACTCAACGTACTGCGGTATTGTTACCGCCGCCATAGCAATGAATACATTACTAGATGTAAGCTTACAACGTGACAACAAAATACGAACTGACTCTGTAAGGAATCTAGATACGTAGAGAGCACTATGTTTAAGCAACGGCCAGTGCTTGCCTGCTTGCGTAAGGTATGATTTGGCAATACAAGATCGTTCTCAAACTCGCTGTGTAGGCAAAGGTTGACAGGCAAGGCATGAGCCTAACCGAGCTGCATTCTGTTTTTAAACGGTTCAAGTACAACTGTGAGATTTATTACTCAACGGAAGAGTCCGTACAAGCGTTTGCGAAATCAATTATAGATGCCATCCGAGCAGGACATGTTGTTGTACTGAACTACAAGCTAGGAGATATAGGTCATTTTTCACCTGTACAGGCGTTTCACAGCGAAGACGAGTGTGTTTGTGTTATGGACGTATGGCCTGGTAACGGGGTTTCATGGCATGAACTTGAACACATTTGGGCTTGTGTCAATACTGTGACTGGGAAAGGTGAATCCAGAGGATGGTTGGTAGTAGAAAAGCCAGAGTGGCTGAAATGATCAGGTTTCGATGCTGTTTGTATTTACGTGTACTCGTAAAGAAGATTTTCAAAAAAGTCGCGTTCTGTCACATTTTGCTGAAATTTGTTCAAACAGTTTAAATAATTGGTTGCCGCGCGCATTTTCAGAGACGTGGTTAGGCTGGAAACAGCTAGAGTTAGTTGCTTATGCTGCAATTGCAGTTTTATAACCCGTTTTTTCTAACGAAGATTAATTGCACCGCACGCACTCATAGAGAGTGTGTAGAGTCGTTTGAACCTTGTATTACTGTTATTTACCTATTATGTATCCTAAAGCTGTGTTCTTAGGTGCACCGCACTATTATATGCCTGGAGGAGATATTGTGGTACCGGGTATTGCCGTAGCGACGTTGTTTTAATTTTTAAAAAGGCTTGCACGGCTTGTGGCGGTGATTTACGTCACTACATACCGTGGGATCAGCCACTTCTTTTTATTGAAGATACACCTCTAGTAAGGCACGTGTGAACCACGAGAACCAATTATGGCGCCAACGATTTCATAGACAAGACCACGTGATGGTTGGTCTGCAATTTACAGGCGTGCTACCCATTGGTAGTAACTACTGCAAAGACCCAAATTTCCAGCAGCTGTTTCCGCCTAACTCTAGATGTCATTGCACGTGCCTTATTGTAGTAGAGTCTTACTAATATCTAAGAATCTAGCTTTGATCGACTATAAAGGTGTTACACGTTCTACAAGGAAACAGTGCTCCCTTACAAAGGTACGAGATAAGAAAGAATTAAGAAAGTGTTCCTTTTGAAATGCTTTTTTTTTAATGTTGGTTTATTCTTTCTTTGTTAGCAACCAATACAAGGGACTTGTTATCAAGGTAAACTACAGTGCACAATAAGTTACATTTGAGAATTCTGACGTGTTATTAAGCATACTCCTTGCCTGAACGGTCACGGACAGACGTAGGAAGGTATAATCACTTCGCCCGATTGACGAAGCTTGATATTAGCTTGTGCCAACCGGCGTGGGAAAGGAGACACGAAATAAACTTTGATAAGATATTACAAGAGAAACCGGCACATATCTGTTGGTTGGTTGTACGCAGGTTTTCCTAATTTTCTTGGAGTAGCCACTCTAATCATAGTATAGGAACCTTCGCTATTCAAGCTAGAGCGACCACTAAACGAAACAAGTGTGTTGGAGGTGATTACTGTTTTCTTTAAATGCTTGCCAAGCTAACAATATATAAAAGCACGCAGGACAAAATCTAACTGACTTACTTCTGACTAAGAGTACCCGTGTTTGTAGAGAGAGTAATCTTTCTATGCCTAGTATTCTGGATGTTATAGGTAAGTTGCTTACTGCTTTTTACAAAGTTAGTTTATTGATAACGTTGTTGATGATACAGAATCACAAGATTATTGTTCTTTGCATGGATTTGATCTTAGTACAACGTCTTATACAGGGCCCATTCATTCAGACAACAGTGATTCAGGTATAGTTTGTGTAGCATTATTGTAATTCTCTCACAGTTAGTAGAGGACGAAATACCTCTTGCAATTACTGCCTACTCAGACAACAATCCTGGATCAGCACCAAGTGATATAGGAGATTATCAAGGTTACATGCCAGTTGCTGTAAAAAGGGGTGATGAAGGTACCGAGCAATATTACACAATCAATGACCCTGATGCTACCACACCTTGTACGATTTCTAGTTCAAATTAAATGAGCGCTCACTTTATTAAAAGCATCGAACTTTTCTAGTAACACAAGCACACCTGTATGTACACTTAAGAAAGTGTCCACCTTGAGATTTAATATTAATACTAGGAACGTCAAAATTCCACAAACAGCCCCACTCCTAAACTTACGAGAGGTGCGTTGTATTAAGTAAAGTACTGAATTAACTTATGTTATAGATTGGAACTCTGAGTTTCAAGAATTGTTCAGCCAAGCTCCAACAGATGTAGATGAACGCC
Source organism: Trichosphaerium sp. ATCC 40318 (assembly GCA_038496445.1). Classification (NCBI taxonomy): domain Eukaryota; phylum Discosea; class Flabellinia; family Trichosidae; genus Trichosphaerium; species Trichosphaerium sp. ATCC 40318. Next base: position 179,863 of record JALMLS010000321.1, on the reverse strand, counting down.
TTGAAAACCTGTATCAATTGGATATGTTAGCAAACGAGTTTATTAATGTGGCTAGCGCAGCTGGCAGGTAACTTAGTGTAGCTTACTTCTTATTTCTTCTGGTTGACCAACAACATAGGATCATTATTGACGAACGTGCTGTTATTGCTGGCAAAAAATCGATTCCTCCTGTAAATGTGGGCGGTGTGGCTGGTGGTGAAAAGGTGCGTGTTATTACAAGCACCTATCTGTTGATTATATACAGTACATATCTAATGGTATATTCTTTAAATTCGCTATTGATTCTTATGGCATTTACGGTGGTGATGAGTTTGCAGCAAAGGCTGCTGGTATGTTGTCACGTGTTTGATAAATTTGATAAAGAGTTTAGGCCATGAATTAAACGGGTTAAAGGCATATTATCGTGCAAGGGTATGTTTGCTTATATTCTTCTATTTGCCAATTTTTTTCACAAGGTTCCTGGGTTGTGCTTTCCATTCATGGTTGTAATGGATTACAAAGGATTTCGTTTAATAGGTAATGCTAATTTGCTAAGAGTACTCAACTTATTTTTTTAGCAACAACTTGCTTGCCAATAAATGCGAGAACACTCATTTATGGTAGTGCAAATGGTGGTAAAACTGTGCACAAAGATAGTCAAGAGTTGAATGGTCTGATGCATGCTGCTTCACAAAAACTACATGTTAAAGGTCACGTGGTATGCTGAATACCAAATACTATTTTCGTAACAACTGGTGTAGGTAGGGACACAAAATCAGTTATTACATGGACCTGTAGACATTGAGGGTCATAAAGGAACAGATGAAGGTGAATTCTTTTTGGGAATGACTCAATTGGTAATGTCATTTAGGTTCTATGTACTCGACACTGCACGAATTTGTCCACCAGTAAGGTTGTGTTTAGAACCTCAAAATTTAATTCTTACTTCAAGGAACCTGTTCGAGTTACCTTGATTGCTGTACGTGTACCTGCTGATCACTCTCGTGGCAATGCGATTTCAAGTGGAAAATCAAGGTATTCCTATGATTTCGGCGCTGCTGCGCACCTACCTGAAGAAAACCAAGAGGCTTTTCTCAAAGAATTCTTCCAATTGAAAAACTTAGCACGTAAGCCTTTGTACGTACAGAAATCAGTTTACTGAAAGATTTGAATAGCTATCGATACCATACAAACTACAAAAGCGTTCAAACCGCACGTGACTAAGATCCTACATGATTATGGAAGAAAGCATGTTGGGCAGCTTGGTGTTGATATACAAGAAGAAGCATTCCCTGAAGGTATTTCAATACTTTATTTCACCTACTAGTTTTGTATTAATTGGTTTAAACCAAAAGGAACAATGTTCTATCTGAAACCTAACCTGCAGTTAAAAAAAGTTTCAGCAGCTAGGAATCTTGTAAACTCTAGAGCTTCTTCATTAGTGAACAAATTGGTAATAGGTGATTGTATCATTGTATTGAATGGTAAGAACTAAGACCCTTAAAGCTGTAGTATTATTTGTAGGAAGGAAATCTTGTCATTTATACCGATTGTTACGTCACTCGTACCTGGATATATATCGTCAAAAGTTCCCCTCCAAACCACTGTCATCTGATGCGTTCACTCGATTTGGTGTTCATGGGAAAGAAGTACACAACCAGGAGGTCACAGGTGCGCACCTCATTGTGTTAGAACTTTAATTATAACTTCTATAAGACGCTTTCTACTACCTTCTTGGAGAACATTGGCTTGAGACCAAGGAAGAGATTTCTGTAAGTGATCAACTCATGATACAGGAATATTAATCAGGTGTTAGAAAACAATATTTCCTACACAAAGAGGATTCATACAATACTTGCAAGCAAAAGGATTCAACATTCGTCACATAGGCATGGCGCTGTTTCGTGTTTTGTCCTAACTGATGGTGTCTAGGGTTCATCAGACCTCAGTTGACGTTTCCAAGTGGGAAAGCGCTGCAATCAATGATACTACTAGAGATGATTGCACGTGTCACTAAAGCGTATTTGAGGCATGATATTTTATCTTATGTTTCCATGTATTTACACTTTGTCTAGAAAACGTTTGCAAGCTGTTCAAACTTCAGAAGCTGGTGTTCTTATTGTTGATCACTTTAATCTCATTTTCGGCAATTCAACTGCGTCCAGATTTTTTGGCGTTGTTTTATTAAAATACAGATTGGTATGTTTCTTTGGTCGCATTGATTCGGTTATTACTTGTAGTTGTAAAATTTGGTTTGTATGGTGGACAGCCACTTACAAAAGACGAATTGGACACTGGGTTTAGCCTTAGAGACAAAGTGAATTTGCCTAGTTTGTTCAGGATAACTCAAGACAAGCTTGGAATCACATTTAAAGCGTCTGTATTGGTAAGTTGTATCATGCCATGCTTTCTCTTGTTTACAATAATAGGACCGATTGACTATAGATAATGCCTTTTTTGAAGCAGATTCTCCGTTTGTCTTGGATGATATTCAAGAATTGCGTGTACTTCAAAAAAATTTCTTGTATCCAGAAATAACAACAGAAATAATGGAACTCATCAACTTAAAGACTGAAACAGAGGGTAAGCGTTAAGGTTTTTGGTGACACTTTTCGCAGTTTGATATCTGTTAGGCGTTGTTGACTACGAGGCACGTCATAAATTGCTCATTAAGTTCTTTGGCAAAGCGAGCAAAGAGGTACTCACCTAGAGGGAAACAACCTGTTATTTTAACAAATTACAGGTTGCATGCAATTACACTAGTGTGGCTTATAAACATTTCAAAAAAGGAAAATTCTCGGAAGCCTTGAACACATTGCAAACGTAAATCAAGTCTTAGTTCCTTATTCTCACTTGTGACTTATTTCTATATAGTGTATTAGAGTTGTATGGAGACAAGCAGACGCACGTGCCAGTAGCAGTTAGCGCTAACATATATTACATGAAAGGCTGTGCAGCCCTATCAAATAACCAGTTTGTTGCTGCGGAAAAGTTGTTGCGTGCATCTTACTGGGCGCTTGCTCGCCTCTCACGTTCATCGTGCGAATTTATAACATTTTGTATACTACCCCTTCCCTTTCTTTTTTTCGAAAACTGTTTCTTACCTTTTTTTGTATTTATAGATCCAGAGCTATTAGCGATAGTAACGTTCTAGAAGTCAGTACCCCATTTGCTTTATTGGTCTTGGAAAAGTTAGCGCGAGCAATGCGCCATCAAGGAAGATTACTGGAGGCTGTGGCGTATGCCACAAAATTTATTAAACTGTGGGAGTACGTTTAAGATTTTGTAAATTGAAATCATAAGTGGTTGACATAGGTATTTTGATATCTCCTCTATTGGAACCCCACAGTTTCAACTTGAATACTTTGGCTGTGTCATTCCCCTTGGGAGTGTCACAGAATCATGGAAAGTCATGCTAAAGGGTAAAGATGTGCTTACAAGTGGCATTAAAATGGTACAGTGGTACAACAATGAAGACGATTTCTCCGCAATCAAAAAGAAACCGACGTTTGATCTTCTTGATTCCACGTGTACATTGTGACTTTTTTTCATAAAGTATTCTAAGTGCTGTTTTAGTACATTTGGTGACTCTAGAGAACTTTAGTGGGCACACAATGACTCCCAAGGTGTCGAAACATAGGTTCTATTTTACGGTGTACTAATGCTCTATTTCTGTAGCTGTTGGACACATACATCTCCAAAGAGCTGTATAGTCAAGAATACTACATTGATGGTAACGAATGAGCAATTTATTTTTAGTTGAAGAAAAAAAGATGACAATTTGTAGATATATCTCCAATCATTGAAATGCCCAGACATTCCTTAATGGATTTGCCAACACTATGTTTACCGCAATTTTCCAGGGTGTATCATCCAACTTTTATTCTTGAAAATGAGGTCAAGTCAAAGGATGGTGTACTTTATTTTGATCTTGCTTTATCCTTGCAATCCAAAGAGTAAGATAAGACAATAGTTGCTAATATGGCTTACAATTATTTAGTTTTATTGCACAGTTACCAATTGAGGTGGTAGCGTCAGCACCAAAGCAATCTGCAGTCGAAGGAGAAGTAGAGTTCGAACATAGGATTGTATTAGCTGACACTTTTAAAGTGCATGGTACAAGTATGTTGTCTTGTATTACATATGCGTACGAGTTATAAACACCTTCTTTTAGGTAAAACTACAGTACAAGTTGTTGCCGATAGCAACATGTTTTCTGTTGTACTAGGCCGTGACATTGATTCTGCAAAGTACATCAACATTATAAGGAAGTGTACGTCAGGAAACTAGGTGTTTTACTTCTAAACCTGATTACAATCATAGCCCATAAGTTAATTGGCCAAAGCATTGTTGGATCCTTCACAGCTCCTTTGTTTAGTTCTAGAGTGAACCCATACTTTAACGATGATGATGTTGTGTGCGTACACAAATCAAAGTGTACTAATATCTAGCTCACTAAATTTACTAGAGCTTGGAATTATTTTGACAAGAGTTATGCCCACGACTCGTTCTGTAAGCTCGTGGTGTATACAAAACATGGATTATGGGAGAGCAATGGTAGTAGTTTACCATTAGGTACTGATCTTGTTTATTTAAATCATTCTGTTGCTTATTGTCTTGTGGTTCAGAATTAGCATCCAAAAAGACTGGCTCGGTTGGGAGGGCGTTTGCGTATACAAAACAGGATTGCAACTCATTTGTGAAACTTGGATTGCCGCCAAAGGTGACAGTTTCACAGATTCGATTAGCTGCATCTCATTGTGCCCTATTGGATGAAGCCACTGGGATGGTATACACTTGGGGAACAAATGAATATGGCCAACTTGGGCATGGTGATTGTGTACGTGTCTATACTATCATTCTTTTCTTCTTCTATTTATACTACTTATAGACCGACCGTCCTCATCCAAGGCTTGTTGAAAAGCTGGCTTCTACAAGAATAAAGTACAAAAGCTGCATTATAACAATTGTACCTGATACTTGTTTGCTTAGATATATGAACATCTCCTATTGTAGGTCATTTGCTGTGTCTTCTACGGTATGCCAACAGTATTCTTGCTTATCCCTTCATTAATTTTTTATGAAAGGGTGCTAATTACCAATGGGGTGTCGGGTTTGACTTGTTCCCAACATTGCTACCAGACGATTTTTTTGACTCTGGAAAGAAAGAAGATATTATAGCATTCAAAGGCTGTTTATGTACTTATCAACATAGCCCTTCCTTTCTCATACAGTTATAGTTCATTACGAGAGAAGGGATATGGCCTATATTGGTGCTGAGCGCATGTGCTATGGACCATGGTTATGTTTCTACATAACATCAGATGGCCGAGTCTTTGGAAAAGCTCACTTGTACAAAACCGATCATTTCTTAGACAAGCATGGCGATCACCCTCCTTGGGTAGTTCTTGTCAATTGCAAGAAAGCATACCAAGTCAGTATACTAGCAGATACACAAATTGTTGATATATCCGTTGGAGCCGAATGTATTTTATTCCTAACTGCTGATGGGCGGGTATTGGCTTCTGGTCTCAACACATACGGACAACTAGGAACATTAAGTAAAATGTATGTACATACCACCAAAGACATATCTACACTGTGCTTACAATTTATTCTATAGTGTTGGTAGAGGAACCGAACATAGTAAAGTACGTCAAGTACCTCTTTTTTTTTTTTCAAGGTTTGTTGTACTGAGAATTATGACATGAAACAGTTCCAACCCAATGCATATGTTACCGTGGATATACAAGAGCCTGTAGTTTCTGTCCAATCTACATTCCTGAGAAGTTATGCCATTACATCTAGTGGTGTTGTCTATGGCTGGGGCGGGTACGCATGTGTCTTAAAGATTAACAAATAGTGTGCTGGCTAATATCTTGTAGATGTGTTCCAGCTCCTATTCCAATTGTCCCTCTATCTTTGGGACCTGTACAACAATTTGCAGCAGGAGAGCGTGTTATCATGAATAAGATTGGGGACCTTCCACCTCAACGTACGCAACTAAATATATAGTGTTTCTACATGAGATAGAGCAGTTTGTTAACTCTTGTTTTTAGCACCACTTCTTCAACCACTTGAAGTATCCCTGAAACCTGTTGTTAATACCTACCTATTCGAATACTTTGTAACTGCAAAGACTGATGGTAAGTAAATGTTTTGACAGTTCTCCCCGCCTAATGTTCACTCACTTAGATGATGATGATGTAGTACGCATATACTGGACGATACCTGCACTTAGAACCGATTGGATTAATAAATTGGTAATAGTACCTGCATCAATGCCTGCAGAAGAAGTATCCACCTCTCAATTTTTCCACACACGTGAGCAAAACTTGGGTTGATATTTGGTTTTTTTCAACAACACATTTTTTTTTTGTTGATAACCAGACGTGTAGACTATGTTAGGTGTACCGCCTCCCCAAAAGGAAACTTTTCTATTGATTTGCATGCTATATCCTATGATAGTATCTACGAAAGCGCAATGGGAATAGACAAAATAGAGTATGTTCAGTTTCTCTCTGTAAACACAAACTTTGATTGGAGAGCAGTTTTATGTTCTCGAAAAGAATTCGCAGCTGTATGGGATGTAGTTGCTGAATCAAAACCATTTCGTCCAAAGTTTACCAACAAAAACGGTACTGTGTTATTGATTCTTAACAAATATCAAAAAACCTAAATGTGCTCTAGATTTTATTACTGTTGACTTGCCTGAAACAGTATCACCTTTAAAGCCGTTTGCACTTGAATTCAAGACTAGCGCAACACGAAGACTTCCTTATAGTCTCTTTATTACTGACTCTAATGGAGATACTGTGTTTTGTCATAATACTAAAGGTATTGCTAGATGCGTTCTTCCAACAGAAGGTATACAAATCCAACATATTGTGAAATCTAATCTTTTTTTTTTCTTATCAGGACGCTTTGAAATGTTTTTTGGTGTACCAACTGCGAACGTGAATCTACAAAAACCAAGGCAGCAATATAGCAAGATACTCACGTATGGATACATTGAGAGTGCATTAAGTCGATTGTGTACGTTAGCCATCAAACCAAACGCTCAGGAATAATCTCTCAGTCACAAAAAATTGATTGTTTTTTTTTAAGGCACTGCGGATGTTACTAATGTAACAATATCACTTGGTTCAAAAACTAACGAAGGTCCAACTACTAAAGTAGAATATGAGCTTCTCCCTGAAAGCACACTACGGAAAGGTTTTGATACCTTTAATATACAACACTACGGTACAGGGAATGTAGGTACATGGCCTATAACTGGACATCACGTATGTGTATACTCTAAAGCACTTTTCTAATTTTCTAAGGGTATTCATACAATCAATTTGCTGCCTGGCGACTATTCCTTACGTATTTTAACCAAGAACATAATTAGTACGGTTCAAATTAGATTTGGCATTATCACAACTCATGTTTATAGATGTCGATGAAGTGATATACACAAAAAAATTTACTGTTGAACCAGAACGCAAAGCACGTAGCCTATTGCTTTTTTGACGGCATTGTGCCTTCTGACTGTATACTAGGAGAATGATATGTCCAATGATTTTAGTGGTCCAGTAAGCTGGAAACACTTCTTTGCATCATGTGGCTTTACAGCAGATATCGCTGAGAAGTATGCAGCCATGCTAGAGAAACTACACATATCCGACTGGCAAATACTAGAGGACTCGGTTTTGTCATGTTTTGGTGTAACGACATTGGATCACAGACTCATCATACTGCGCCAGGCATTTGAATAACACTTTATTATTTCTAAGTTCTGTTAGGTAAACAAGCTGCGGAAATTAGAATACCGACATATCGTCCAAGCAGAAATAAAAAAATTGGCACTAAAATGAATAATGTAGTAAACAATAAAGTGTTTGCCATTTTTTAAAGTTAATTGAGAAGATGTAACTACTGGGCCCACTTCGCATCCAAATTATAATAACTCACAACACTCACCATAGCTCAGTTGGTAGAGCGGGAGACTGTAGATCTCTAGGTCACTGGTTCAAATCCGGTTGGTGAGACGAACATTTTTGCGCTTTCTTTGTCCATGGCGCATCTCTACACTTCATTTTGCATACTCACGCTGTTCATGCGTATTTTGCCGTTTAGAAAAAAGTACAAGTTTGTCTTTAGGCGCGTTTTTGGCCGAGATAATTGCTTGTCAAAAAAAAAAACTTTAAATGAATTTTTATAAACAATGCGATGCTTAACCAGTGACCTAGAGATCTACAGTCTCCCGCTCTACCAACTGAGCTATGGTGAGTGTTGTGAGTTATTATAATTTGGATACGAAGTGGGCCGACTAGTTACATCTCATTCGCTTTACTGTATTGGTCTGTAACCTGTAACAGCTGTTTGATATTTTCTCACTATTTTACTAAATAGTGCATCCTCGTTCAGCTACAATAATCTCGTTAGTAAAGTACTGAAATAACCAATAAGTTTAAGTTGTCTTGTAAAGACATTGTGATGATCTGCATTGAAGTGAAACAAACCAAATTATGGACAAATAACAAGTATACTACAAATATTACAAGCGCACTGTACAAATACTACATATCAAAATCGCTGTCATCTTCTTCATCACTGGATGAATCCACCACTCGTCGCCTTCTCTTAGGTACCTTCTTTGGTTGCGGTCTAGATTTTCTAGCTTGTACTTCGCTTTCTTCACTATCTTCTTGTTCTTCTTCATCCTCACTGCTACTAGCAAGCTCCACAGCACGTCTTGCTTTTTTCTTTGTGTTTTTTGACGTCTTCTTGGTTTTTGATGAAGACTTCTTTTTGCTCTTTTTTACAACAACTTCTTCCTCTTCTTCCTCGCTTTCACTTTCAGACTCATCGCTGTACCTCTTGACACGTTGTCCACAAGGAATATCATCAAAAGAGTCTTCTTCAACGCTTTCATCATCGCCACCAGCATCTGAGCTGCCTGAGTCTCCACTTTGACCGTCTTCCTCAGCGCTCTCTTCACTGCTATCACAATCCATCATGTCTTCATCCTAGACGAAATTAGCAATCAGCAGCAAACCAAATAAAAAGAATCAATCCTTAAAAAACCAATCACGTGACATACCTTTGTGTTGTCCTTTTTTTTAGTTGGTTTCTTTCCACGTTTTCCTTTGGCTTTACGTCTTCTCTTTGCTTCTCTACCAAAAGACTCTGAATCAGAAGACTCATCGTTCTGAGATTGATCAGATATCCAACCGTCTCCAACTTCCTCAACATCTTCATACTCTTGACTCCTTGAAACCTTACTCTTTCTTCTCTTTCCTCCTGTTTTCTTCCCTCCAGACTTTGTACCTCCATCTGCCTTTGTTGTAGCAACATCCTTAACTAAAGTATTCGTCTGTTTATGTTGTTCTATGACTCTTGTAATCTGTCCATCAAGTTCATCAAGACCAGCCTTAACACTTGATTTTACAAACTTTTTCGCTTTTGATACAATCCCTTGGAATGAAGAGTGTACTGATGTATATCTTAGAGCTTTCTTATAATACTTGAACATGTCCAAAAGTTTTTTCATCGCTTTGTCTCCATATGACATTAAAGTGAGACAATATGCAATGTTACTCCATTGTACCGGATCTATACAACTGTTAATAGGTGATTAAATGTTGAATCACTTTGTTAGAGGGTCAGTACCTTCTGTTTGGGAGAATCTGTGACAGAGTTTTTCTACAAGTCCAACAACTTGTACTTCTTTTTCGATGAATGCGAACAGGTACTGTACAATCTCTTTAAATTGTTCTACTGTTGTTCCTTCGTTATTGGATAGTGCTGTTACTGTTCCAGGAAGTACGTTATATACAGCATTACCCTATGGGTGACATTAATGTTAGACGACAATATTGGTATAAATTAGAAAACGCGTTGACAACATTTTTGTCGAATTTCATGTGGCGTACTTTGCATGATAACTCGTGAAAGAATAATCGAGCTAGGTTTGCTATACGTTCTTCAGGGTCTTTTAAACACATAGCAATCTCAGTCATTTGTGATTTCAACTGTTAAAACAAGTTAGCTAAAACCAAACATTCACCCTTTGCAGGCGAAAAAAAACGCTGAAAAATGCTTGCCTTGATCATGTCGTTTAGGACCAAATGTGTTACTACCATCAAAGCATTCTTTCCTAAAATAAGTTTTAATAATCTTAGTTGTTTGTTGCTATCACAAAGACGTACGAACACGTGATTCTTTATCAGTTAATCTAGTAAAAATCTTTGGCGTATAAGGCTCCAAAACATTTGGAAACCGACCTGCCATATCTCCCAATGCAATAAGGATATTGGCACGAAGTGCTGTACTTGAGTCATTCTAATAGTTCATTCCCATTAGTTAAGAAGAAAAACAAGGAGAGGCGGTTGCGTACTTCAAGAATGTCGAACAAAAGGTCCAAGTTCTCTTTGCAAAAGTCTTTTGAGACAATCATGGATGTAGCTAGTGTTAAAACAGCTGTTCTACGAACTACTGATCCTTGCCATTTACCAGAAGGATCCTAAAATAAATATAAGTACAAATATCCTTTAGAAATGGAAGACAAAACGAGCAGTACGTACCTTCGCAACTGACATGAGAAGAGGCAAGAATTTGCCTACAATATTTTTTTTGATTAATTCCTTCTCTGCTGTCATTTGTCGCTGTTCTGCTTCTAATTCTCTTGTTGTAGAACCAACACCCAATTCACGTTCTATAGCTTCTTCATCAGAGTCACCATCTCTATGTCATTTCAGTGTCAATCAACAAAAACCAAAACCAAAACTGAAACTTACCCTTCATTAGACTTTTTATGCTGTAGCTCGACCTCTAGCGCTTCTATATGGACTAAATGCTTAAGCACTGTTTTACCAATGACAAAGAATATCTTTGTGAGAGTGACATCCTTTGAATCTTTTGCTTCTAATGGAGTTGAATCTTCAAGTTGATCACCATCATCATTGTCATTACTATCAAAAAGTCTTGCTGTCATATCTTTTATAACTTGCGTTATAACGTCCCCTGGCTTATCTGCTATGGCATATACAGTATTTATAGCTTGTTCAGCGCCAGGATACCAATTATCAAGAGGCATACTTGGCGCATCAATGATAAGACTTAATTTACTGAACAGAGGGTTTGACGTGCTCAATCGGACCTAAAGGCAAAAAAACTGTAAGAAAAAAGTTATTTGACAAAAGTGGGTACCTTGTCATGACCAATATGACTCACTGCTATACATGAGTATTTGGCGATATAAGGGTCCTCTCTTGCACGTTGACCCATAGCGTGTTGGATAAGTACATTTAGTTTACCACTAACAACACCAGGCTTCGCTGCACCTATTTTTTTTGTATTATTTTACAAGTATTTCCAAAGCACTATTTAACAAAGCGTAGTACTTTTTTTTACGTACCTAGCATAGCTAGTGCAATAAGAGCTCCTCTACCTTCTATGGCTTCGCTGCCCTTGGTTTTACTTGCTAAGAAGGAAGAATTAGATCAACGAAGAAATAAAGAGGAGAAAAGAAATTGGTTGAGAATGGTGCTTACCAAATAGCTCCCATAAGGTATTAATCACTTGATTAGGAACATCTCCATTTGATACAAGTTTCTTAAGCATCTCTTCAAGTGAAGTAAGTTCACCCAAAGTAGCACCTGGAGCAGAAAATTTAGAAGAAAAGACGAAGAATAGAACAAGAAAAAATATTTTCTGTACCATTTGTGAGGGAAGCTATGCCTTTTGCAACAAACAAGTGACGCATTCTTATTTCATAGTTACTTGGTGGTGTCAAATATAGATGCTTATAAGCGTTGACAACAGCTTCAACAACATTTGTCTCTTTACTCCAAACAAGAGCCAATAACTTTCGAATACCAACCTTAGCAGCAGATACATGAAAGTTATCAGCAGTCACCAAAAGTTGTATTGTTTCAAGAACATCACTCATATTCTTTGAACCAAGTAACTCAACAGCAACATTAATACCCTTATGCATAAGTTGAATGAACTCAATAGCGTCTTCATAGTACTTTATAAGCTTCACAAACTTTTCTCTTTGATCATCAAGTTCCTCAATACGTCCCATATCTGCTTCATCTCTACCTGATGCATTGAGGTGATTGAGGGTCTGATGGGCGCTTTGTAGTTTGTTCTCGAATGATGATAGGTTCATTTGAGGTGAGTATGGGTTGTATCGAATAAGGTTTGTTATGAGATGGATCGCATTCTTTCTGACTTGAGCTGCACGATCTTCAAGTCTTCCTGTTGTTTGTTCTGAAACTTTGAGGTATAGGAAAAGAGGTAACGCTTTTTGTTGAGCTAGAAAGTCCCAAGTTTGAATAACACGGCTGCGTGTGTATGCGTTTACGTCTCTAAACCGTTGAAGAAGAAGTTGGAGTAGTGAATCACGTGTTGTTGTACTTTCAGCCTATTGAAGAAAAGAAGTGTCAAACACAACAAACAAAAAAACAAAAAGTGCTTTCATGCTTTAGCGCTTCGTTTCTGGCTTACCTTATCATTCTGATCATCTTGTTCGCTGTCTTTTGATTTAAATGCTTTAATAATTAAGTGACCAATTGATGTGACAACACCTAACAAACACAAAATATCAGAAAAGTAAGGAATGTCAAGTTTGTATGTACCATTTCTTAAAACGTATGATTCAGCTTCGAGGTGACGTCGTAATAAGCTATTTATGGAGTTAATAACACTATTATAATGAGTATATTGATTTTTTACCTGACACACGCGAGGACACGATGAGGTGAACGTTGTGAGAGTGTCACTAGAAAATTAGCTATTGATTTGGCTGCTGTTGTATTCCTCACGAGTTCCTTTGGTGACAGCTTGCTAATCTCTCTTATAACATCTCCAATGATTTGTGTTTGGCCATAAGGAGGATCCACAAGTATAGCCATAAATTCAGCTAGAGGTTCAGCAACGTGATCATACTATTAAATGAAATAAACACTTCAATCTAATTCAAAAAAAAAACAAACAACCACGAACAGTGACTGTATGTTCTTTGATTTTATGTAACGTACTTTATTCAATAGATGCATGCTAGCAGTGACTATATGTATGCCGTGCTTGTACTAAAAGTAAAGTATCAGTGAAGCGTTGTTGACATTTTTTCTTAAAAGTTTCTGTTTTTTTTTTTTCTTTTTTTTTAATACCTTTGAAGCTAAAGTGCCAAGCACTCCAAAAATTTCTGTTCTGACAGCTTTATTCTTTGTATTAGAGTGTTTTCTAGAAGCTGGAATGCTATACAATATGTCAATAACGAAATTAAATAACGTGACATGATACAATAAGCTGTAAAAGTGTTTGAACGAACCCGACTTATTAAACATTGTAAGAAATTCTTCCTCGGGTTTTGGCAAGTTCCATAATCGTTGTAAGTTGTTAACACGCAATACATTCGCCATTAATCGTATCACACGCTCTTTTTCAGATGCTACATCCCATACAGAGTCGCTTGTAACTGTTTTTTTTCTTTTTCTTCCTCTCTGACCTCCCTTTATGATTTTAATGTTTAGATTATAATTATTCATGGCGTACAGGTCTTGATGCATTGATTGTTTTGCTTCTTTCTTCAAATCTACAAAAAAATTCGTTTTAAACTTTTCGCGCATTTTTTTTTTCTTATTGTACCTGTAGATTAGACGCGCAAGGAGAAATACGGTCGCTTTTAGAGCGTTTCTAACTAATGTGACAGTTTCTCTATAATCAGCGGCATCTAAGCGAAGTGGTTGTTCTACTACTGAAGAAGCGCCATTTGTAAGCGATTTCAGAACGTCTACACCGTTAGTAAGAAACATGTCATCGCATTTTGGTGTACCTTCTAACATGTTGAAAAATCGCGTTTGGGTGCCAGGTGGGAGCGAATCAAACCGCCTAGCGACAGTTTAGTTATAATCGATCAATAACCGATTTGTGTTACATTGTAAGGCAGTATGTTGGTGCAAATGTCTCTGGGTCTATAATACTGGTCCCTGTAGGCTGTTCATCATCTGCCTGTTTAAAATTTGTTTCCAGCTCTGCTATCGCGTTAAAAACGTTCAATTAGTTAGCTTATACCATCTAGCAGTTTGTGTAACTTTGTTTCTGGGAAACCTTCAACATCTGCTTCTTTATTGACGCTATAGGCATGACCACTACGAAATAGATCTTCAAAGTGGAGTGGGATTTTAAATTCTTGCATGTCCCGCTCAGCACGTCAAAAAACTACTAGTAATCACAAGCAAAAAAACCAACAAGTTTTCAATGAATTGATTGTTTAAGTCTAATGTCAAACGCGCTAAATATTGATCTTGTTAGGTATAATTGTATGTAGATCTGTAACTTTACGCTTTTTGTCACGGTTAGATACTACTGAGTGCTAGCAAAGTGAAGGAGTCAATCAAAGTAAGCATTTCAGTTTTCAAATAAAATAGCAGTATCGCAACGCATTTCTAGAATCCCCTACGTGATAATAAAAGATGCTGTCATTACCTCTAGAGCTCCAGTATGCTATTTTTAACGAGGATTGTGAAGTGTTTATAAAATGGCCTTTGCTTTGTAAACAAACAGCAACTACAACAAGATTTAATTGTGATTTAAATAAGCACGGTTTATTTAAGTCATGGCACGACAGAACAACCGTTGCAAGGCAGTGTCGATTTAAAAACAACAAAATAAACGATGTCTATAGATACTGGAATGATAAAGGAATACTTATTGAAGAACGTGAGTTCAAGGAAGGTGTACTTGAAGGAACAAGCAAGTCATTTTTCCCAAATGGAAAGATAGATTGTAAGAGAACTTACAAAGAAGGAAGGCTTAATGGTGAGTACTTTTTATGGTCTACTACAGGTCTTATAATGGCTAGACACTACTATAAAAATGGTAATCTAGATGGTGAATGTATTATTTGGTATAAGAATGGGCAGTTAAATGAACATTGCTTTTATAGAATGGGAATCAGGCAAGGCGAATGTAAGACATGGCATGAGAATGGTCAATTAGAATGTCATTGTTTTTACAAGAATGGAAAGAAGGAAGGTGCCTGTAAGAGGTGGTATCAAAGTGGTCAAATAAGAGATGATGGTACTTACAAACAAGACAAGCTTGTTGGTACATATCATTTCTGGCACAGTACAGGACAAGTCAAGCGTACCATGAACTTTTGAAAATAATGTGAAAAAAGTTCAATAAACAAGAAACAAGAATACTCATTGTACATTGACATGAGATGGGCAAAAATACTAATCTTTTATGCCTATTTTTTTGAAATAGTAATTGAAACCAAAATAACTGACCAATGAATACGCTTGGGTTATCTGTGCAGCTCTAATATCAGTTTTGAACTTTCATCTTGTACACACGTGATAAGAGCTCCCAGGGCTTTTATTTTTAATGATTGTGATTGTGTAAATTGTTTCTAGTCACTGAAAATCACGTGTATTTGTTAAGACTAAACAGTGAAAATGTTGAAGGATTGGGTTGATATGCTTTTGTACCCTCATATACTCAGTGAATTAAAATCTATCAACTAAAAGCAATTCTGTCAACTAGTATCCATTTTTTGTTATGTTTTGCCTGGTTTTTTACCAGTTGATTGATAGGTTTGATAAATTGAAAGAACCTTCGATTTATTGTTTTTGAATTTTATTAGAAATCATCGTCCTCAACCTTTTTCTGTAATACAGAAGCATGCAATGTTACTACTATCGAATCGTCAGCAAATCTTGCAGGTATAACCAAACGTCCAGGCACATCCACAACTAAAAACAGTTACGTCAAAAACCAAGATGTCAAATGATAAGACGTACCTTTGTTTTCAAACCTAGTTGCATCTGCAAAGAATTTGGTGGTCACTTGTCTGTCCCAACCACCAATTCTGGTTTCGACTTTTTGTAAGAAGGAATCAAATGTTATGCTGTTGAGAGGAGAGGAAGGTCCTTTCAATTTGCATGAAAAAAATGAAGATCCAGAAGACATAACTTGGCTTGTATTCAATTGCCATCCTCCTTCAAGGTCATCTAGATCACGTGATTAAAATTATTGTTACAAAACCTTTCTGTTATGTTTTGTTAGTGTACCTTTAAACTCCTGAACATCAAGGTCTTGCTCTTTTGTTGCAATGACACAAATCTCGGACTTGGCTGCTTTTGGAAGCTCAGGAACAATGATGCACTCAAAATTCTATGGCACGGTTAGTACACGGCAAGTCATGCTAATATATTTGTGCTCATACGCACGTTTGATGATACGTCGTCTTTGATACTCGTCCATTCCTTGCTGGCAGATTCTGAGATGAATACAACGCCTTGAATAATATTATCTGCTGATGATCGCTGAGATTTAAGCACTGATTTGACGTGTTTTAATGATGTCGAATACTGTTTGTCTAATTCTGGGTTTTGTAGTTTCATAGTATGAGGCTCAAGTGCTATTTGTCCTGCCATAAATAGTAGTGGACCTACCCTTTGAACCTAAACGGCGAAGAGTAAATAAAAAAAAGAAAACAAAACTATTAATAGCTTGCTTGACATTTATGTCACGTTACCTGGGAGTATGGTCCTATACACGCTGGCGCCCATTCACTTATTGATTGTACGTGTAATCCACTGCGATCATTTTTAAGCGTTGTACCAATCATTTCAAAAACAATTTTGTTTGTTTTAAAGTTTGTTTCAATACAAGCTCTACCAGGTGGATTCAATCCAAAAAAAGTCTTGTAGACAGCATTCAACTGAGAGAATTTTGATAAATCTGACATGTATACATTTGTGAATACGACTTGTGATAATGACAATCCTTTTGAGCCTAGACACTCTACACAAACAAAAGTAAGATATTATCAAGAAAAACGGTTGTAAAGAGTTTCACACTGACCTTTAATCGCACTCAAGGCAACATTCGATGCCTCAGAAGTATCTGGAAGGCTATATTCACACCATACTTGAAAGAACGAATCTTTAAGTGTCAGTGTAGGTTTAAGGGATTCCGGTATTTCAACAGAAGAAGGTGAAACTTGAGTTGGTGATGGTTCTAAAAAAAATAAGAAGACATGATGAACACGTGCCATACCTGATGGTTCGGTTGCTGCTATGTAAATGATATTATTATTTTCTTTTGATCCTTCATCTTTAGCTTCTAAATGCCATTTATCTAGTGTCAAATACGCTGAATCTTCTGAATGCTGGACAATAGTTTTCTCATCACTTGTTGAACAAAAAAAAGTTAACACAAAAATATGAGCCAATTTGGTCAATGCTTTTTCGCAAGTCACCAAGTGGTACGTACATTACTATTTTATATTTGAATAACGGACAGTCAAGTGTAAATGTTTCATACTCCCCACCTTCACCACAATGGTTTATACCGAACTTTTTGTGCTTTCAAAAAAAGTTAACAAAAAAAGAAGTTGGATTACACTATGGTTCAAGTACAAGTTTATCGAGGGTAGGTATCATTTCCTGAAGAGTATAACCCAAGTGATTCTTATCAAGACCTATTGCAGCAACCTTAACAATAACTGCATCTATCTTCATGTCTATCATTTCTTTTAACAAAGGCTCTTGTTCTCTCTCCCACAGAGGTGCTAGAGATACCAATCCAAGGCGATTACAACTATAGCTATCTTAGTACTATAGACACCAAGAAATAGCAAAGTAATAAAAGTATTTTCAACAGCCCTGGTTAGGCGGCAAGAACGAATTCAAATTTTTTTTCAATTCATGAATAAAAATAAATATCATGTGCTCTTACACGTGCTCCACGCGTAACCTCTGGTAGTTTGAAAGTATTGCTCCAGAAGTGACAGCTGTTGCTTCAGGGATATCTTTTTTGATTCGTTGCAAAAGACGGAATAAAAGCTCCACTTCTTCAGCCTCACTAGCACTATAACCGGCGATTAAAGTTGATGTACAGCTGAGAAAAAAAAGTCTTACTTTTTGAGGTCGTATTGAAGCTCCTTGCATGCTGCTACAGCGGTTGTTGGCCTTTCCATTCTATATAAGATACGTCAATGGTGTTTTCACGCTCTAGAGCGCACCTGTATAATGGTAGGTCCATACATGCGGAAAGCGCTTCAATCGCTTCACCAGCAACTGTTTGGTACCTAAACCGTAAGAAAAGGAGCCTATTGTAATCTTTTAGTACATCCAACTGTCAGCTTCGCCTACATTTTGCAATAAGCATTAAAGTAAGCGTTTTCATACTCTCACCTGGCTTGGCGCGATATATATTCGCCATTGCGACCAGTTTATGGCCGTGCGCTACACATTTCGCCATAGAGCATGTGCTGTCCTTTCCACCGCTTACTAGCGCTATTACGTTCATTGTTATGATGCTGAAACAGCTAAAAGCTTAGTTTAATTGTTTTGACTGTTTGTTCGCATTTTGTAAAAGTCTCATTGTTTTTAGATCACAGTAATACTCAACTCATGCCCAGGAAGTACGTATGTCGAGTTTAGGACAGAATACAGATGCTGACAAGCAAGCCGTTCAGTTGGGTACATAATTTGTTTTAAGAGCTCTACATTGGATATTATAAAGGTTTTGTTGATGTAAATTAGACACTCCAAACGTAACAGTTGGTAATAATGACACAAATGGTGCTACGCCTCCCGAAAACGGTGTAGATGCTGTAGAAAACGGCAAACACGCGAAAGAAATACAACCAGAACTACATGTGAACTTGGGCTTCCCATTGTCTCTAAGCGCTACCCTTAAACCTCTAGACGCGGAAATTAGCAATGGCACGCCAACGCGCGACACATACTTTAACTGGGCCAAACACGTATACGCTTATACCCAAGCACAACTAAAAGAGATTGAAGAGTCACCTAACCGCGCAAATGACGTTGTACGTTTTTTACAAAAAACCGGCGAAAGGAGCCGAACACTTTGCCGAAAAAAATTAGGGCATTAATGCGTTAAAACCACGTATACTAATCAATCGCAATGAAACAGCATTGGAAATCAAAGATCAAAGAATGTCTTTTTTTCATTATTGGTAATATCCAGCAAGCCTCTGTCCTTGCTCCAGATGATCTTCAGGTACACTAATACGATCAATATAATACCTTTCTTTTAACTGATTATTATCAGATTCTATTAATGTGGGGTGACGTATTGCTTATTACAGCTCAACATTATAAGCTACCTTTCTTTGATCTTTGTATGGACAAGTATGAAGAGGTACGAAATTCATTTAATTTTCTTTATTGCTCTTGATGTTAAATCTCGGTTATAAGGCTCTCAAGATTGCTCCAAAATCACCAGTTGCATTACGTAAAGTGGCAGATGCGTTATCAGTACAGGCAGCAAACCAGCACATAATTCTAGGTAAGGCATTCTTCTCTTTTTTTTCTGGAAATAGTCTTGGATTAATTACTCTTCTCAGGCGGACCCAAGAGGTCAGCGGTTTCTTACCCACTTACAACGCCTTCTCGCGAATTATTTACACAATCAGACGCTAAATTTGCACAGGTATAAGCACGTAAAACAGATACAATTAGTAATACTTTTTTTTAGGCTTATTCACTTAATCCGAACGACTTTGATACTATTGTCACGTGGGGTTGTGCTTTAGAACGCCAAGTACTTATTTTCCCTTTGTTAACCTAATATAGTGTGTTTAATAGTATTATAGGCGGATTGGGTTGTTGAATTTGCAAAGAAGGTGTCAACTGTTGCAGCGATGGGTTCTGCTTTTCGTAGAGCAATTCATCTCAAACCAACTGCATTGTGGGTATTGGAGAGATGGGGAAAGGCTATAGATAGGGTAAACATCAACCAACCAATCTGATTAGTGACTAATTAATGTCGTATAGTTCATGGCAGAGTTCCCGCTTGAAACAATAGAAACAAACCTAGAAGGCCTCACCATTGATGCAATCACATGTCCTGCACCACAACCAAAGATAGCTCTTCCTGAAAAAGGAGATGCATATGCTGTTACTGAACATGCTTTCAATGATATCATGCAGCTCTATTTTCGCACAATCTTGGAGATAGGTCTTGAAGGTAAGTTTTAGCAAAGCGACGTTTTTAACTAATGTGATGCCTATTAGGTCCTGTTCCATTAAAACCTTTGATTGCATTCTCTTTAGTTGAAAACAGGCCAATTCAAGACGTATCTGTGGCTGTTCTTCAAGAACTTTCTAAGTGCTCTAAGGTAAAGATTGTTTTTTTTCTTGTTGCTACTCTACCTGATAGAAAAATAGAGCGCTGGAGTCATTGAAGAAGCAAATAGGAACATAAAGGTAATAGGTGATATAATAGCTACAAAGAAGGCAGAACACGCAGCTAATTTAGCACGCACAAAATACACACTTAAGGTACCTTAATTTCGAAATTTTTTTTTTCGTTCTTGTTTTTTACTTCAACCAAAAATACGATCAATGGATCCTCTTTTAGTTGTTACAACTGTTGATGCCCTTATCTAGAATTTATCCCCTGCGCTGTTGAAAGAATTCAACAGATCTCAACTTACCGAGGCAGTTGTTGCGAAGCACTTTAATACATTCATCAATGCTCTTTATTTTTTAAGCAAACGAGAAGACAAGGCACGTACTTTTTTTTCTTAACCTTGTTGTTCTGTAGGCCTGAAATCCGTTTTCATTGTGTTATTAATTGATTTAAATATAGAGTTTACCTATATTCTCTAATCAGGCGAGTCAATCAAATCCACAAACAAAGCATCAAAGAAGAAGATTTACAAAAAGTGAAATTAATGCAATCTTTCTTCATACAAACCCAAGAGGTTATTACAAGAACCGTAACTTCCTATCAAAAGGGTAAACCCATAATAATTTTATATACTTTACTCTAAACAAACAAATAGTGGTTTTGGTGATGTATATATCGCTGAAGACAAACGAAACGGCAAAAAGGTACAAGACGCCTAAATGGGAAAAAAAAAAAGTACTTACCTGTTCTTGCTTTGATGAGAAAGGTTGCTATCAAAATAATGCACAAGAAGCTTGAAGAAGATTCAGCGAGTATAGCAAGTGAAGTATTAACTATGAAATCTTGTAAGCATAATAATGTTGTGAGTTACTTGGAGTGCTATGAGTACAACAGCGAAATATGGGTTAGTCAAAAAAAAACCCTTCACTATTCCGATTTTTTTCTGATTTATTCATTAGATGGTTATGGAGTATTGTGATGGAGGAACACTACGTGATCTGTGTCATGAGGTAATTGATAATGATATTGACAATATTTGTCGAGATTAGATTGTCGATGACTAACTGTTGGCGTTGTTTTAGGTGTATCTTTCTGAAAATGAGATTGCATATTTTTTAAGTCAAATATGTCTTGGTCTCTCTTACATGCACTCTTGTAAACTTATTCATCGAGATATTAAATCAGAGGTAATCTATTTTTATATATTAGTCCTTGAATACATTATTGTATTTATCTGAAATGCTCTTTAGAACATTCTTTTGAACCTCAACGGAGATGTAAAAATAGGTGAGTAGAAAAAACAAATATTCGATATCACGCCCACGTGTCCATTCTTGTATTGACCATAGTATGTTTTTAGCTGACCTGGGACTTGTGCAACAAATTACAACGGAGACATCAACTAAAACATCATCAATGGTAAGTTGTAACGAAGAAAACGTACCAACGTTTTCTAACTTTTTTTTATAGGTAGGTACCTCTTATTGGTTGGCGCCTGAGGTTACTAGAAAAATGCCTTATGGTACAAAAGTAGATATCTGGGGATTAGGATGTGTAGCCTATGAACTAGCGACAGGCGATCCTCCATACAGGGAATACGGACCTCTCAGGGTAAGCTCAATTAGAACTCAAATATTATTGTAATTTACTTGTTCAAATTAGGCGTTGTTCTACACTGCAACACGTGGTGCACCAAGTATACCCAAGGGAGATAAAATGAATTGGTCAAGTAAAATGTTGGACTTTATGAATCTGTGTTTTCAACACAATGCAACCAATCGTCCTAGTGCCATCGAACTTTCTCAGGTAAACCTTTTTTGTTTTGTCGATGTGGTCAACTTTTTGAGCTTACTTTTTTGTTTTTTTAAGCATCCCTTCCTCCACATGATTCAGTTCTCTAAAAAGGAGCTACTGAAGAAACTAGAGCTTGTTTTTATTGGTACTTCTTTAAGGATGAATGGCCTTATCTAAACGAAGTGGTGTGAAGTTTCTTCTTTTCACTTTTTTGACCTTTTTGATTCAAAAAAAAAAACTGGAGTTATCTTCCTTTAAACAACTCCTTGCGTACTACCAATTAGGAAAAACTATACTGTATGTACGTTTTAAAAAATACTTGTATTGTAGTAATGTAAATTCTTGTACTTGAGACATCAGTTATGGGTGTGGAAAGTAAAAAAAAAATAAGTATTGTACATCCGTATTTCAATTCATATTCAGACGTATCAAAAAGTTTATTTTTGTACAGTTGTGAATATGCTGGTATTTGTAAAATCCTTTAGTAATGGGTTATACCCAGTTTTTGTCTCTGTTTCTGTACATCTTGCAAAACAATTCATAAATTTTTCTGTCTTATAAACAATAGAAGAACGTTGTTCCTGTGGTTTGAACATTTCATGAATTTCTTCAAGTGTACTAAAGTTTGTTGGATAGAAAATATCTGTATCACCAAAAGGTGCTTCTGTGTATGAAGAATATGTCTTTGAATCATTTCCAACAGTTCTTTGAACAAGTGGAGCATTACAACCTTAAAAAAAATGTCAAAAAAAAAAGAAGAATAAAAGAAGAAAGCTCAACACAGGCATTATTATTTACTACTTAAAATTCCTTGCTTCAAAATTTTACGTTAATATTGGTTGTATCACGTGATAAACATTATTTTAAAAAAAGAATGAGTGCAAAAACGAAAATAAAGGATAAAAAAAAAATATGAAATGACAAAGTATTTAGCAGGAAAGTCCGTACCGAGCATCGTGTCTGGTAGATAGTCAAAATCTGATAGAACTACGTAATGATCTGGTAGATTCTTTTTAAGTACTTTAAAAAGTTTAATTGCGCCAGAAGGTAAAAAGAAAGAACTTGGTGCACTTCTAAAGACACCCGACCATTTCTGTACAAAAAAACAGATTAACAAAAAAGTGGCTTATCAAAAAATATCATTGCGCTAGACCATGTACCTCAGGGCTCATCCATGAAGAGAATAAGTCTCTTGTATTATTCTCAATACCTTTAGGTTTTGTAATACGATCCCATAATGCCTTAACATCATCACCATTCTGTTCTTCAACACCCTTCTCAGAAATATTATAAAGCTTTGCGAAATCTTTGAGACATTCAACAATAAATGGGTCTGATACAGGCTTATACACTTCAGTGTATACTGGTGAATCTATAGAACCAGTAACCTCAATACTAGTCTCCATAATGCACTTCTTAGTGCTATTGAAGACAAGCTTATCATGAGGTAAATTATCCAAAATCTCTAACCCAAGAAAAAACCCAGTATTCTTAATTTGAGTGTCCCATTCCAAAACATCTCTTGTTATAATACGTAATTTACTCTCATGTCTTTTCTTTGCAGCTTTAATCTGTTGAGCACCTAATGCAGCACTAATATCTGTGATTGTATAACGTGTAACTTCATACAAACGTGGATGATTCACTTGCAAATAATCTAAAATCCCACTTGCCAAAGTTCCGTTACCGCCTCCTGCCTAACCACAAACCTCACAATCAATAACACGCAGGTGATTAAAAAACTCTCTAAAGTACCTCTAAAATATGTAGTGGTGATTTAGAAGAGAAGCGTATATTCCTGTCGCTATAGTGACCAAGATTTTGCAAAGTTTGTAACATGCATCTAGAAAAAAAAGTAAGAAGACAAGGTTCCGTGTCGTTTCGCTCTTGTTCCGAAAAAAATCACGTGCTCTGCTACTGCATTTGCGTAATGAGGTTTAAATATTTCAACTGGCGTTAGAAATCCACCTGCTACATCATAAGCGTCGTATAGAGCTTTCTGAAAGAAGTTAGCGCTTTTTGTTGTTCAAATCGCTTATAAGTTGCGTTTTGTACTATAAACATACGCGATAGCCGCTTTCTCCTTTAAGAGATGTGAAATTGATTGGTTTAGGCATGCTTGCGACTACTTTTGCGTTTGCAAAGTACTGAGTGAGCCATTGGCGCACAAAACGCCGTAAGAGCACCGGGGATTGTTGTTTTACGTTTTTTGAAGGTTTACTGTGCTAAAATACGTTTAAAATCATTGTAATCGTTTGCATTACGTTACGTTACTGTATGACCGCTTGTAATGGCGTATTCTCGAAGTATGAGGACATGTCAAGCGATTTATGCGCCAGCTTGTACAATTAACCACTCTCATAGTGACATTGCGCCAAGAGCGTCCAGTCTGACAGCTTTTTAGCTAAGTAAGGCAGAATAAGTCACGTTCGATTAGGCAACCCGGGTGAACTGTGCATCTCATGTATAATAACACTACTATTAACATTAAAAAACTGCTAGAGTATCACAATCCTTTTTCTTTCACACTCGCTCGGTTAAGTCGAAATCCAGCTAAGTCCTCTTAAGTGGAGTCGTTGACCCGCCATAACACTAAAAAAATACTACAATAACAATGACGGACTTTGAAGAAGGCTTATGCGGTTGTTTTGATGACTGCTCTGTTTGTGTGATCACGTGGTATGTAGCCAAAAATCTCCTTGTTTAACACAATACCTCAAAAGTTAAAGATAATTTTCTAGGTTCGTGCCTTGCTTCCAGATCGCCAAAAACAAGGCAAACGCAGACGAAAGAGAGTGTACTTTCTGCGATTGCTGTTTAGGTAGTACAAATCTGATATACTTTACGAGACAGCAGATAAGAGCGAAATACGGGATGCAATATTCCAAGTGAGCTATATTTTCTAATTTCGCTTTTTTTTTCTATCGCCTCGCACAGCTCTCCTTGTTTTCGCGAATAGAGTCTATTCACAGCTTTTCGGGTTACCCATTTCTCCCTTTACCCAAAAACTTAAAAAATCGATTGGGTCCTTTTTGTATAAACACGTGACAACCGTTTCATCTTCAAAAGCGGTTTTTTTGGAAATTTTTGCCTTTTTGTTGATTTTAAACCCTAGTTGCGGCGATTGCTGTATCCTTATGTGGTGTGCTTCATGCGCTATTTGCCAACATGCTCGTGAGTTGAACTCGAGGGCATAGACAGGAACCCAAAAAGGGACCAGACTTAAAAAAGTGACCAAACTATGTAGACTAATAAACATGATTTCTAAAAACAAGCTCCATTTTTTGAGCTTCTCGCTACCCTAACTAACTCAACTATGACTGAGCGCTACTTTCTAAAGCACTGATATCAATTCCAGTAGCTTTGGTACATGACAGTGGTAGTTTAAACAAATAATGTAAATTACAAAACAAAATTGGATGAATCTGAGGATTGCTCTTCATAAAAGTCGATCTCAATAGCTTCTCACACACAACGCTTCAATTGGCGCGTCCTTGTTGTTAAAGTGCCTTGGAAGGGCACCTAATCCACCTTGGGTTTCATCAACGCTGTACCTCCAAATGCAAATAGATACGTATTAGGGATGTATTTGTTGGCCGGATAGTCAAATTAGGAATAGCAAAGACTGTTTGCAGACATTTTGTTGCAGAATTCCCACTTTCGGGTATAGACACTTAGCGCTGTATAGCTTGTATAGTTTAGTAGCCTAAACCGGCATGCGTTAGCATATATTACAAATTAGTTGATTACATAGCGTAATTGGCCTTCTATGGAGCTATCTTCGCATCAAGCAGGCAAAAAAGTGCCTTTGAATGAAATTCTGTTTATTACAGACCAATCTAATGTTCTGGCATTCGATACTATAGATATGAGCGTCATATGGCGCATGGATATAGCTAAAAGCATACGCGCTTGGTATTCAAGCACAAATACTGCAGCACTCGCGTGGTACGCCGTCGTTTACCTTATTAAACCCTTACACGCCTTAGCGACGGTCGTTCGTTATATATCGGCTATCGAGGCACGCTTTCTAAATTAAGCCCTGGAAACGGTGGTAATATATGGACTTTCGACGGTAGAGAAGGTACAACAGCGTTTGTATATCTTGCTTCGAAACTAACTTTCGAAAAAAAAAGACAAAAAAGCTCATCGTTACACGTTGATTAGTTTTGTTGATGATGACAAGATATTCATGTCTTGTGACTTGAAGTACTTCATGATAAATAAGGATAGTGGTAAATGCTTATGGAAGTTATTCCTGGGCAAGCCTTCGCTCTATGTTGCTGGTATGTTTTTTTTTTTTTTTTGGGTTCACTTTCAAGCTTTGACATTTTGACACATTGCAGATTCTGTCGCAACTATTTTGGTCCATGAAGATATTATTTATGTTGGTCGTACAGTTACTATACGTGCTCTTAAAAAGAGCACAGGCGATGTTATATGGGAGAATAGGTTTATGTAAGACAATAGGCCTAAAAAAAAGAAAGAGTTCTTAACTTTTTGTTAGAAATGGGTGGCTAAATCGCTTAAATGTACTTGATGGAATAAGTATGTCTATGATGTCAGTAGAAGGATCAGGTGAGTATTTATTAGTAACATGCTTTGGGAGTATATACTACTTGGACCCTAAAAATGGAAAAGAGGTAAAAATACTTTGATTTGGTTTTTATTTCACCTCTTGGAGGTATTATAGTGTTTGAGGAAACCCTTAAATCTGTAATAAGCACCTGATCATGGTATCATCATGATTTTTTGCAGTATTGGGTTTTTGTGCGGTTGTTAAAGTGCTGGCTCATTGTTTTGGGAGTTGTTTTTATTTGAGCTTGTTTTTGTTCTTACTAATTTTTATGTTTAGGTTAAACAACAAGCGTTTGTTACTACTGCTAAGCCTCAAATGCCTCATCTAAGTCATGATGGTATGGTATATGTATCAGGGAAGAATCAAGTTAGTGCCTTTTCTTCAAAAGATCTTAAGGAAGTATGGAAAAGAAAAGGCAGAGGACAATACTCTTGTACGCCAAACACTTCTTGTTTCTATTTTTCTTCATCGTAAACGCTTACACGCTAAAATATTTAGTCCTTGGATCTACCATGGTACTATATGGTAGGTATGTTATAGTAGGAGCATGTGCTGGTGTTACTGCATTTGAGTTAAAAGGAGGCAAACCAGTTTGGCATGTTAAGTTATTTAAAGGAGGTAGCATGTTCTTAAGTGCACGTGATTGCTTTGTTAGTATTGTCAAACGTAAAGGTATGTTATTAAACAGTATTTACCGAGCCTCTTTCGCACCACAGAAGATATTAGTTTCCAACTACAGGCTTAAACGCTACCATGATATCTTGGTTTTTTCCGATTTTGAAGAAAACCTCTTTTTTGCAACTAAGTTATTGGTTTTTAACACGTGCATTCGTTTTGCTTTTTTTAATTCTTTAAATAGATGTCCTACTTGTTACATGCGCTAAAGTCCTTTTTGTGATGGATAGTGAAACAGGAAAAATTAAGTCAAGACATGATAATTTAGGTTTAACGTCGATATGGCAACGTCTTTGTATTGGAAAAGAATGCTCAACGGAGCATCAAAGTAATTTAGCTGTATGTGAAGTTTGTTGTAAGTCTTGTGAGCGTACAACCAGGGGTATTAAATAAAAGCAACACGTATGCATCAATCAACTCATTTTCTGAAACACAATGTCAAACAATATATTTGCCTTTTCAATTTGCATGTGCTGCTTCTCGTTCCAAGGGACTAGACAACCAGTCATTTTTTGCACCAGTTTTCATTTTTGTATGGCGCTGTTAAACATAGCATTGGCTAGAAACAAAAGCGGGCATTTTGATTGCTGACTACACATAAAAAGCCAACTTTTTTACAGTCAGTTACTTCCAACTGCGTACGTATGTTGCAAGATGGTTGGAAATACTTAACCTATTGATGTTTACTTGCAAGAACCTAAGGCCTAGTTCACTTGCCAGTTAAGTTTGTTACCAGTTGATCTTTAAAACACAGCGTAATGGCCCGCACAAAGCAAATTGCTCGTAGACCGACTACCGGTACCGCAGGAAACGAAAAACCAAAGCGCCTCTTCGAGAAAAAGCAAAACTTTGCTTGTATAGATGTTAGCCCTAATTCACTGTGCCCAAACGAAATATGGATAGAAATAATGACAAACTTGCTATGTAAAAGTCTTAGAACGTTATGTTTCGTTAACAAGAGGTTTTACGCTATTGTTTATGACAACAAGACATTTGCTAAGAAAATCAAACAAGGCACGTGTCTTGTGGAACACAAAAAGCAAAACGTCACTTCGGAAAATGTTAAGTTGTATTTGTAGGACTATTGAATTGGGATAACGTGGTTCTCGATATAGTGGATTACAGGGGTCCTCCCTTTCCGGGTATACCTCCCCGTGAACCTATATTATCTGGAAAAAGGCCAAAGTATGTCGACAAAAACATGTCAACAAACGAAGGAGGATCATGTAAGAAATATTTGAGAATGATAGAGAATTCAAAAAAAGAAGAATGGACGCTTATAAAGACTGTGGTTGTTGACGTTCCCCCTGATACTTATGATAGTAATATCAACTGGGAGCCTTTATGGCCTACAGGTGATAGCGACTCGTTTATGGGTGCTTTGCAGCAATCTGTTTGGGAATCAAAGAGTGGTAGTCTCTTGTACCTTTCAACATCGAAATCAGGAGATGAGGGTGCTATTGGGTTGGATACAAAAGATGATTGTGTCTTGGTGGGTAAAGGAAATGGTCATCCATGTATCCATTCTTTTGACTTTAGTTACTTAAATTCTGATGGTAGCGGTCCTCATTTTTGGTCACGTGCAACAAGAAATTCTGACCCCGATTTTAAGACAATTGCTGTGTTTCCTGTTCAAGACGCTTTTGTTGTACTTGATGAACTTAAGCTCAACTTTGACCGTTTCTCAAAGAATGGATATCACTAGTGTAAGCTACTAATAAACCAAAGATCTTATTTCAACAGAGTTTATCCGCCATTTTTCTCTACACTTTTCTAAAAACACGTGACTGTGAGTACGCTGCCAAATGGTTTAAAATCAGAAAAAAAGAGCATGTGTCTAAATAATAAAATTGGAGGACATGCATAACCTAATTGCCTTAATCCGGATTGAGGTGAGGCGAGTTATGCAATTTGATAGAACAGGTGACAAGTAACTGTATAGCGACTAACGTTTTAAAGTGGCAAGTGCCATAAAGTACTTAACAGCGAATCTATCAAACTGAAGGCGCTAAAATAAAAGTGCATTTGTTATCAGGTGTTGACATTATTTTACTTTCAATGAAAGTAATCATTTTTTCCAGTCTTTCTATCTCTCAATCATTCAAAGCAGTATTAAAATGGCCAAGTTCGAAGGCAAACTCTACCATAAGCCTTTTTGGAGCTCCAGTAGGCCAATGCAGGTAAAATCAGCTAAACAATTTTAAACGATCGAATAACGCTTGTAAACAATTGCTTACGCATAAGAAAGACCATACGCCTAATCAAATTAATAGATTATTAACGAACTATCGCTACCAATCGACATCATCAGCTTTGACAAGCCAGAGTATCTTAAAACCGAAGAATACCTTAAACTGAACCCTAATGGGACTTGTCCAGTATTTATCAATGATGAGATTACACTCACAGAATCGAGCGCTATATGTATGTACTTGTTGGACAAGTACGATAAAGGTGAGGCCAGTAACAGCTTTTTTCTTGACAAGTTTTCTTTGAACTTCGTCTGTTTGTTATTCGTTATCTTTATGCTTTTATTAGACTTTAAACTGCATCCTAAATACTCGGATACCGTTAATAGAGCGTTGTTTTATCAGTGGGTGCGTAGTTTTGAGATACAAGAGAAACAACATTTTTGGGTTTTTGTTATTACAACGCTTTTGTTGTTGGAATTTGTGTCTGTTACAGTTATTTTGTAGTACAATAATTCTTATTTCTTTCTTTTATAGATGACTTATGGACCTGCTACAATGTATCATATCACTGCACCAATGTTTTTGGAGAGAGAAAAAAAGGAACCAAACCAAGACTTAATGGATAAACAAACAAAACGATGGAAGAGTACTTGTGGTCCTGTACTAGAAAATGCTCTTAAAGGAAAGACATGGTTATTAGGTGATAAATTCTCTGCAGTTGATATTTCTATTGGGTACAACAAAACTGAAATTCTCATTATTTTCTTCGTCACTCTTCACAAACAAGAAAATCTGTTGTTCTTTTGTTTTTTTTCACGTGCGTGTTTTTGCTAACAATGTATTTTTAGTTATGACTTGCTTGCAGCTGGTGTTATGAAAATGCTCGATCCTAAAGAACTACCTAATTGTAGAGCGTATATGGAACGTCTTATGGAACGTGAATCATATAAAAAGACTTATGGTGGATGGACTTTAGAAGATTAAAAAAGTAAATATTTTTGGTTTTTGTTCAAAAATAAAAAGAAAGTAATACCAAGCTTTTTAAGTTTAACAGTTATCATTGAAAGCATGTAATTGTTACATGTATAATTACAATTTGTTGTCGAAGCAACAATTTACCACAGAACCACCATACCTTTAGTCCTATGAAGACAGTAAGACAAATGACAAAACGAAATAAAAAAAAAAAAAAAAGTTTGCTGAAATAGTAATCCTGTACTCACCATGACACCATTTTCTTCCTTGTCTGCAGGTTCGATAGTCTGTGGTGATTCCATAGAATCAGTCTCTGATGAACGACCAAGACGATGAAGCTTTGAGCAAGTCACATCTGAAGTGTTTTCATCTTGTCGAACGTAAAAATATGGGTTGTACATTAAATGATCTTTAGAGTCCCTAAATATAAAAATAAACAGAAAACCAAGTGAAAAATAATAAACACGTGACAAACACTCCACTGTGGCACGAGAAATTTGACAAATACAATTCTTGTTTTTTGATCTTTTTTCTTTTTTTCTTGTTTCCTTTTTTATGTTGCGTACCTATACTGAAGCACCATACGAGATGCATGTTCTGTACTACGGGCTCTATGCTTCTTCCAAAAACTAGGTGCCGAATCCGTATATATTCTTGAAACGCCATGTTCCAACTGTAAAGAAAAATTTAATATCAAAAAAAAAAGGATTTTGTGTTTCTTGTGGATTTCAAAGGATATTCAAGTATTCACGTACTTGGCCACCTTTAAAAATACAAGCGTCTCCAGATCGTATATGGATATAAGTCCTATCTTTTTCGATTTCTTCTTCAGTAAAAGTTCCTTTTCTTTTCTTTCTATCAGTGTACTTTGTTTTATGAATAAAGAAAGTTGCAGAGTCTCCTATAGATATACTCATAGCCCAGCCCTTTTAAGAGGTAAGCGAAAAAAAATTAAATTAAACAGTAACACTTACGTCAGCTCCATCGACATGACCACCAAAACTTCCTAATAAATCACGTGAGACTTGACATGATAAATTGAAAAAAAAATTTCTCGAAAACCCTATCAGTCTTTAGGTACCTTTCATAGGATACAGAATGGCGTAAAGCGACTCTGGATTTTCGATGTTGGGTAACCGATAAAATTCCTCTACATCTGATCTCAATAGGCTTAGCTTGTGCGCATACGCCATCGTCTAAGGTAACATGAGTGAGCGTGATGATAAATACAGTGAGAAAGTGATTTGGTTTCAATCAAAATAAAAGTTCAGGGTACTTCACGAAAGAGACTTGAATAATCGCTCCTACGTACCTGCTTTCCTATATCACATAATTCATCAGGTCTTGTTTGTGTAAAACTAGCGGGAAAAGCAGCCCAGTTATAAAACATAAAAGCCTAATAACAGACCCATTAGAAAGGTAAAAAAACGTGATTTGTAAGAAAAATTAATAGAACAAAAAAAACCGAAAAAAACAAAGCAAGAAGATGGTAGATCTAAACATTAAACAAAAACTCGACTCTGTAGCAGATAAAAAATCCAATTTTTCATTTCAAAGCATTGTTTGAGGTTGTGCATACCTTCGCTGCTCCTTTGTTATAAGATTTTTCGTTCCTAGGCACGTGTGTCAGCAAAAATAGGTAAATGTAACGATATGGCCATCAAGTGAAAATACAAGACGGTTTAAAGGTAATGCAAGGTGAATAAACAAGTTAGAAGCAACAAAAAACCGAAAAGACAAAATCTGTGAAAAGAGAAAAAATAAAAAAAAAAATGAAAAATATCGAATATCTCACCTCAGAAAGTTCTTTTCGTTGATTTCTTTGTTTACATCGTTCTCTGATAATACAAAGCACTTGTTAAGAAGCTCTTCTTGCTGTTTTGTTGTTAAAAAGTTTCTAAAGACAATAGTTCCGTTATCGAAGTATTCAACATCATCAAGGTTTACTAAACGTTATGAGAAGGTTAAAAAGCGAGTTTGAAAGAGACGTTGTTTACAACGTAAAAAGTTTTCTTTTGTTGTTCAAAAAAATCCACTACTCGAGTAAATACGCGTAAAAAAACAATCTTACGCGCGTAGACGAATTGGTTCGCGTAGATGTAAAGCTCCATCAAATCGGGTGGAATTCAAAAAAAAAAATCAAAAAAAAAAACCGATCGCTTCGTTTTTTGGTAGTACCATATCGTGTAGGTTGTAGTGAAGGTGCTATAAAAGCCAGTACAATAGAAAAAAAATACGTACCTTTTGTTATATCCATCGGTTTATCTGATTTTGCCTTTATCTTCCCCTTTGACGTTATTTTATGCAGTAAACGTTTCATTTGTATTGTTTTATGAAATAATTTTTTTTTTTTTGTTGGTTTTTTGGGTTTTTGGTTTGTTGCGCTGTTGTTGCGATATCTGTTGTTTTGTATGTATATTATTTGATCGAATGCGTCATGTGCTTATTGGTAAACAAAAAAAACACGGCTATTACTTCAGTTAAACAATACTTTTCGCGTGTAAAAAACTTGTTGTTGCGCACGTTTTTTTTTTAAACCCGTTTTACCAATTTGAACTTTTTGACCCTTTTATGTACTAAGGTCTTAAGATATTGGAACTTTATCTTGACTTGACAAGTCCAGTTGTATGTCAGATACTAAACTAAATAACAAAAAGTGATTAGGGCGAACAAGAGGAATTTGACGATCAAACCTATTTTTTTTTTTGTGCGTTAAAGATTTTTTTTTATTTCCTTTTTTTTTGTTTGTTTTCTTCTCATTTTTGTGTACAAGCTCACGTGATTTTTTGTGCAATAAGCAACACGTGATAAATAGACAAAACATCATTACAAAAAATATCAATTACGACCTCGGCCACGACCGCGAGAGCCACGACCTCGGCCACCCCTACCTCCCCTACCTCCTTTTCCCCCTCGTCCGCCTCTTCCACCACGAGAATTACTTCCTCCTCTTGAAGACCCTCTTCCTCTTCCTCGACCACGACCTTTTCTTCTACCGCGACCTCTTCCCCTACCTCTACCACGACCTCGTCTTCCACGTTGTGGAACCTCACTGTCATTTTGTTAAAACGAATTAAAAAAAATATTTAGTGAGAAAAAAAAAAGTAAGGTACATTAGCTCAGTCAGATCGTCATCACACATGAAGCACGCAGTTATAGTTTTAGGAGCTGAAGCTCCCTTCTCGCGGGCGAGTTGTATAGTTAATAGTTTTCCTTGGCACCTATCACACGTGCCCTCTATTGTGAGTTCTGAAGTTTATCCATTAGTTTTTTTTGCATTTGCTTTTAACGTACTTTGAGCTTCTTTTTTGAATACTATAGCATGGTTACATGCATGACAATCAAGTCTTGGTCTGTTATTCGGTGCAGCCATTAGCGCGCCAAAATCACAAACTGTACATGCACCCAGAGTTATGTTAGACCCACTGAACTTGCAATCTTCCTTAGGGCAAGCAAAGCATCCTTTTTCTGTAAACAAGTTAAACAAACATTTACCGCCATTTTTGTTTGAGCGTACGCGGTTCCATTCCAGGTAACGTAGGATTATTATAGCAATAAGGACATACTGTAAAAGCTTTTCCATTCTTATCAGTACAAACCATTAGTTCAAAACCATCAAGAGGACATCTTTGATTTGATATCATCTAAAAAAATTTTGTTGTTTAGCGATATAAGCTTGCTTTGCTAATAACGTACTCTTATTTTCATGTAACGTTTCGTAGGTAATGAATAGGTTTCCTCACATACACTGCAATATAATCTATATGGTTGTTTCAGGATGAGTTTCATATACTTTCTACTAAAGAAGTAACAGTTAGAGCACAGAAAAAACTAAACTAACTCACCATCTACCACATTGAGGTTTTATCTTGTTATCAACGCCCACCTGCTCAAACGTAGAGAAAGAATCTGAAAATAGCACATCCATACCTTCAATCTATAAAATAAAATCACGTGATAAGCACGTGATAATGAAAAAGTGTATTATTACCTTGGCAACAAAGTTAATAAACTTTTCTTTAAATAAATCCAAAAAACGATTAACAACTTCATGTTTTTTCTCCTTTCCGTTTGCAATTTTATCAATCTCTCCTTCAATCTCTGATCTTAATTTAGGCGAAACTATATCTTTATCAATGCGTTGGTATCCATGAATCAAGCAAACGCCTAATTTTGTAGGTATAAGGCGACGATACTGTTTATCAACATAAACATAATTCCTCTTGCAAATATTCTCAATATGGGTAGGTATTGAGGCATCAGTGCCTATACATAGAAGCTTAATAATCACAAAAAACTATCCTGAGGGTATGCTTACCAATCTGATTTTTTTCCATGAGTGAAATAAGCTCACTTTCGGATAAATGAGGTGGAGGTTGTGTCATTTTCTCATTGAGATTTATAGCTCCAATTTTAACTTTCTCTCCTTTTTCAAGTGGCATACTTGTTTTATATACTGGAGCAAGCCAGTGCATAATTTCAGTAAATCCAGGAGATATGAGACTTTCCTCTAAACATCAAATGAGAATGCAAACAAAAGTCGTCAAAGAATACGAAAAAAAAACCAAAACCAAGTGTTGTTTTCAGTGAAACTGTACATGTACAGCCTTGTACTATTTCTTTTTTGTGTATCGCCTTTATAGCATAGGCGTTGTTATTAAACGTACTTGTGAAGGAAAAGTTTTGATCACCAACAGCGAATGTTACTTCAGCATGTTCATAGAAACAAGGCTGTGAAAGAGAACCAATAAAATGACTGACAATGTACTCATAAATCTTCCAACTCAGAGGTGCTAGATCAGATGGAGATGCAAGTGACATTGGGGTAATAGGTGGGTGATCACCCATATCTTTGCCTTTATTATTACCTTTGACGCCATCCTGTAATAGCTTTGAAACCTAGCGGTTTTTTTCATATTAGTACAACCTCATTGTTCTTGTTTGACTGACTTACGTATTTACCCCACACATTTGTTCTTGCGAAATGTTGTAGAGGTGTATTGAAATCAAAACTATCAGGGTATTTGGTACTAATTTGTGTAACTGTTAGAGCCGTTCAGTATCAGAAAACTATTTTTGGATATTTTCGAAAGAAATACAATACAAACACTGTTGAAAACAAATTGGGCTTGTCGCTCAATAAAGACACGTAGTTTGAAAAGAATATTATTTATCTTGTGCGTACCTTTCTGTTCTAGGATAACTGATGTAACCCCTAGTGCATGTTGATTAATAATGTGTTAAAACAAAGTAAAAACACATACGCAGTATATAGTTTCTCTGCGTATTGCATTGTCTCGTGTGGACCTATACCAAGGTTTGATGATGCTATTTGAAGTAGTTTAACAGTATTCAGAGGAACAGGTCTATCTTTCTTCTTTTTTTGAGTCTTAATGTCAACAACACTAAAAGAACAAAGTGTTTGTCAACAGTACATAAAATAAAATAAAAACATTTTAAAAGTTACGTTGCGAAAGGTATTGCTGATAACTTCTTTTTCAATTCTTCTGCTTTTGGGCGATGAAACATCCTCTTGGCATTTTTTCTAGAAAGTTCAGAATACAAGCCCTATTAAACAAGTTGAGAAAGCGGATAAATTCTGCAATGCCAAAAAAAAAAAAAGAGAAAAAAAAAAAGACTTGAGCTTTGTAAAAACAGACAGTGTACTATCTATGTACCTTCTTTGAAACAGTGACTGATACTACATAGTATTTTCGTGCTATAAGAAGTTAATAAAATGGAGCTTGGACAGAGGATGGATGAAGACATACGTTGAAAGTTGAGTATCTTGTCGTGTTGATCAACACAAAACCAAAGTGTTGGGATTTGACAAGGTCCCTATCATGTGCGATTAGAGTGTTTTGGGGTGATACTGTCTGGTACGGTCTTTTACAAAATCAAGATAATTAACGTACATAACTGATACACTGTGAATCCAGGTTGGCGTATTTTTGATGAAAATAACGTGTTTGGAACCTAGTAAATGCACATCCTATTTTCAGGTCGATTTCTTGTCGTGCATCAACAGCAAGTGATTGATTTTTATCTGGTTTTACCAAATTAGCCATTGCATGATTAACATCTTTTTCTGTAATAGCTAAAACAAAGCATGAGCATGAATGAAAAAAAAACGCAAAAAAAGAAAAAAAGTTTGACAGGTAGAAATCAGTGAATGAAAAATGTGACACATTGCAAAGTTGCGTACATGAAAACTTTGCTCTAAGAACTTTAAATGGCTTAGACATCTTAGGGTTCGTATTTTGAGTAACCTCAAAGCAAATATTCTCACCCTCCCTATCACAATCGAGCCATAAGACCAACCTAGTCCAAAACTTTAGATTTTGGAGGAAACAATCTTCAAATGTCGTTGAGGGGTTTTGTTTTTTCGCTGTTGATGGATTTTGAGGGTTAAATAGCTTACACTGATGCTCCTCGTGCCAGATTCTGCAAATTCATTGCACATTGTTTTCCTTTCCCTTCTGAAGGGACTTTATGTATAGGAGCATCAAATAGTAGTTTCTGTAAGCGTTTTGTATAAGTTTAAGACAGTTTAGGGTGTTTGGCGCTTTTTTACTATTGGCCGCGTTAAATCACTGCGTACTTGATCTAACGCCCAATTTTGATGCTCTCCCTTTGCGAATTCGGTCTTATAAACATGCCCAAATGTACTACTGACTATTACAGCGTTAAACCACGTAAATTATACGCTCAATACCTTTATACAATGCAGGGCGGCCTTGGTACTTAGCTCTGAATAAAAACACTGGAGGAGCTGACTGTGGTTTCCCAGGGTGTGTTTCCATCTACTACAGCGTTATACGCGTTAAACACGTTTACCCTCCTAACCTGTCCCTTGGAAAGAATCATTGAGATAGCCCTTGCTATCATAGGCTTCTCAGCTACCATTAGAATAATCTTCTCCGACTTTGACATGCTGTGGTTGCTTTTGATTGTAGTTCTCGGGTTTTTTTCAACAAAAGTAAAACCCGTTGTGCTACAATGTCGTTCCTGAAATCCAGCTCTCGTGGTTTGTTGTCACGTGCACAAAACAATGTTAATGCAAAAATGTGTACTGCATTATTCAAGTTTTGAGCGGCTTTACACATCTATAGGCCTTTGATAGACCGTTCAATATCGGCCATGAAACTGTACATTAGTTAATCTTGGGAACTTTATTTTTATTTATTATTTTGTTCTTATGTTGTGTATGCTGTTGCTACCTTAACAGATTTCATACGCTCTTTAAATTTCTTCTGATTCATAGCTCTTCTGTACTTTATAGTAAGCACCCATGCTAAAGCAGCAATACAAGCTACAACAAAAGCAATAACTCCTGCAACAATGTAGTATATAATTAAATTTGAATCGTCGTCTTTTTCCTCTTGTCCAATTGCACATGAGTCTCCAAATAATACTACAAGTTTCGATGCTACTTGACTTACGTCAAGCTTGCATTTACCATTATTTGGTGTTGTTAGTATAACTTCTACATCCACGTTTGAACAAATTTCTTGGAATTCAAGTAATGTGAAATTTCCGTTTTGAATTAACTCTTCAAGTAATGTATCATTCTGTATCATAATCTCTATGATTTCTAAATCATCAAGACATCCGTTTATAATAGTAGGAGGTATTAATTGGTCTTGATAAATTATAGTTATATTGCCAACAGTAGAACCTGGTATAAAAACAGGTAATGTCGTTATAATGATAGGTACTGTTGTATCAACAACAAACACAGGTGTTTGTGTTGGTGATATTGTGGGTGATACTGTCGTAGGCGTAGGTGTAGGCGATAAAGTGGTTGGTGGAGGCGCTACAAACAAAAGAATCATTAAAACAATGAATGTTTGGCGGGTTTTTTTTTTGGTTCTTAAAGATAGTTTTTGACACGCACGTGGACATTCCCATAATCCAAGAGATTGATCATAAAATGCAATAGCAGAAGTTGTATCATTGAGGAAAGCGATAACCTATAAAAAGAAAGACTGAGACAAGCAAACAAACGTATATGATTGAAGTTTGAAGTTTTGGGAGTCACCCAAAAAATGGCCTTTACCCACGTACGGTGAGTACACATGAACCTGTATCAAAATACACCTTTATATTTGTTATACCGACTAAAGTCCCTGCGCGAGGAACAAGTATAGCTTCAGTCTGGTTATAAGTACTAGTATTCTGATCATAAGCGATTATGTAGATTGATCCTGCTTTGTTCGCCACAACAGCTACAAACTCAAATCTTATTGTTGTAGGTAGATACACAATATCAGCAACATCATTTAATATTCCAAAATCAAATGCTGGATGAGCACTGCATCTGGCGAAGACTATAACACCTGGTGGAACATCAAAAAAACTGCAGTTTGTTGGAAAAATGCATATTTTTGGTACTCCAACATCAATAACAAAGTGATAGAATCCATCATTGTTATCTGATACGTATATTTCTGTTGTTACAGAAGAGTAAAATGCAGGAGGTATCTGTTCAGTGTAGGTATTAAATGACAACTAAAAACAAAATTACCAAACAAAGATACGACTAGTTTCTTTTCGAAGAAAAATAAAGTTTGTGTGTACACTGGCACTAGAATTTGCAATGAAAATATCGACATCCCTACTTGGATATCCGATACCTTTGAGAAAACAATAATCAGAGTCTAGCGCTACCAACCTTTGACTATTGCCTCCAGCTAATCATTTGTTGGTTTTGTTTTCAACTTTTTTTCGTATTGCTTTCTTGATGTTAGTACGTACCTCCTCCCCATGGAATACTAGTGGGTACATCCTTATTGAAGTGGAATATATGAGTTGATGTTTGGTCGTCAATATTTACCATGAAAGTATCACCAGGTGCTTGGTAGTCACATGTTAAAAAAAGAAAAAAATAAGAAAAGCGATAAAAAACGTTGTTAAAAACATACCATGTGGATCACATGTTATGTATATTTCTGGATTTCCACTTGCAGTTTCAAATAAAGGTAAAGCGTTTGTCATAGAAACCTACGAAAAATACTCAGAGAACCGTCTCAAAGCAAAGAAAAATCGACAAAACAGTAATGACATCAAAAAATCGACAAAACAAGTAATGATCAAAAATAAATTTTTGTGAAGAAAAGTTACCCCTTGCGCATCCCTAGTAACAAAGCGATAATAAACTTGGTTGCTTACTGACTCCAAATAAACTAATAGCGCTTTCGTTTTATCAAACTCAATAGCAGGCAATACTGCCTCAGAGATGACAACTCCTGTTGTATTACCTTGCAAAAACGCTAGATCGACATTATTTAGGTATATTAGGCTTATTTAGTAAGCTATTCGCCATATTAGCTGTATACTGTACCTTCCCGTGATACTGCACCCACAGAAATACTATTTAGATCTCCTGAGTTGAGTTTGCTTGCAATTGCGTAAAAATAAGTAAAACCAAAGCCTACAGGCTCTCCGAGCGAAATAGATACTTCTGTTATCTCAATAGGTGATGTATTGTCTACTAACGCCAAGGTATCCATAAAAACATTCATTTGTGGATCAGCGAACATAGTTAACGTGTCTAGACTCATTTTGTTAGCATTTCTCTCAAAAACACTCTTTCTACAGTACTTTGAACACATAGCATCGTAATGATCACTAGAATAGCCATTCTCGACCTAAGTACTACCTTCGCCATGTACATGTCTCTGCAAATGGAATTTAACCAACTTTGGATAAGTTGTCCTAATAAGGTCTTGCCTAGTTTTTCGCCTTGTTGCCGAAAACCCATGGCCAAACTCCGAATAGTGTACTGGTGAGACGTGAAGTAGTAAAAATACTGGGTGAGTACGGAAAATACTCGGTGAGTACGTAAGGATCCTTTCAAAATTTAAATTGCTATGAAACACTGTTGAAAGTCACAGAGAAACGCCACAAACCACGTGGTTACAATGAAATAGTTTTATAATTCTTGTACACCATCGTTACGCTTGATAAGTTTATTACGAACAGTGTTCATAGTACCCACGTGATATCGTCGGATTTTATTTAAATTTTTTGCAAGCAATTGGAGCATTGTTATTTAAACTTTAAGTCGCTCCTTCAGAACAAAGTGCAAGGTTTGTTTTTTCCTTTATAAAATTAAAAGGTACCCTGTCCCACCTATCTGCAAAATAAAGAGAATTGCATGGAGAGTCCTTGTTCTTCAAATCATTATCAAAACATTCGCAAAACATTTTTTTTCCCCGCTCTACTCTGTGTCCACATGGTACTAAAGTAAAAGATAATTAGTGAAACCGCTTTCTTTATAAAACATTAAAGGCGGAGCAAATAATAAAATCCAAACTAGACAAAAGGGAACTACAACAGACAAACTGAAACGATTCTGTGAATGCAAAAAAAAAAAAAAGTATCTTTTTTTCCTTTGAAGCTTTTACACCATGCCAAGAACAAAATTGTGGGGATGAAGCTGAATTTGTACTTACTATATCCTCCATGACCTTCTGTTTTGAAACTAGACTTTTTCGTATGTGTATGGCTGAAGTAATTGTAATAGAAGAGACAACTTACGAAATTTCTTCCCAATATTTGATCACATTGAAGTGATTCTGGATTTGTATCACTGACAGGTTGTGCGCTTTCATTAAGAAGCTTGATATAAGGTTCAAGTCTAGATGGTACCAGAACAAGACCAGAAAACCCAAGTCCATAAGAAACAGAAAAGCAGTGCTCAAGAGCCTGTTCGATATGAAAATCTCGCAATTGAAGAGAATCACAGTATGTCATATCATCTTCAACAACGAATAACTTAGCATTCTGTGGTAGAATCTTACGAAGGTACGAAAGAGCAAATACAAGAGCGGCATTCTGAGAGTTATGCCATCCGTAGGGAGGTATCTTCTATAACGGAAAAAGTCAAACAAGGATACGAAGAAATCCAAAAAAAAAAAAAAAAAAAAAGAAAAATCCTCGCGTGCAACGTACCTCTGTTTCCAGTAGCTCCTCGCCGTGGTAAAGGTAGGCCATATCTTCCAAAATATCTAGTGTATAGCATTCATCCAGTAAACAAGTCCCAACTGGTTCGCGCGTAAAGATTTTTGTAAAAAGCTGTACATACTCTGGCCTTTTTTTTAAATACTTTACAATACCCGTTTTTTCAACACCAAACACTTCAGTAGTGTTGGTTGAAAGTTGGAATAGTTGAATAGTGAACATTAATGCGTTTAGCACTATGAAAACACATAAAATACGGTATCCCATACTTTTTGGCCACAGGAAACCCATTTTGGACTATTGTTACGTAGAAATCGCCGAAAGTAAGTATGCCACCACTCTG
The DNA here is from genome assembly GCA_038496445.1 of Trichosphaerium sp. ATCC 40318. NCBI lineage: Eukaryota > Discosea > Flabellinia > Trichosidae > Trichosphaerium > Trichosphaerium sp. ATCC 40318. The sequence continues at coordinate 138,189 of JALMLS010000321.1, read as the reverse complement.
AATGTAGCTGATAAGAAAAATCGTACTGGAGCTGCGTGCAACTGGAAAAGTCAAAGTTTAATCTTAAGCAGGCTGGAATAATTGCCATAAGAGAGCTCTACGCCTAAGGTTTCTATTGCGTGAGTTAACCAGCTTTGAGACAACTTACTGCATGTTTTATTCTATTTGTGCACATTTTATGCTACACATGCTTTTATTGAGAGTACTTGCAGTATATGAGCCCTTACAAAACAGTTTCAACACAAAACAAGCAGTAACAAATTGAACAAACGGCTTTCGTTGAATTGCTACAGTCTTTCCAGCTTATCATTAACAATGCAACAATACTATAAAACGCCTGAAGAATTGAAAGAACATATTTCAGGCGCTGTTGACAGCTTGCGCGTCGTTTGTGTAGAAGATGACGTAGAAAATAACCTGAGGGTATTTTCAAAGGGTCCTAACGCAAAAGAAAGTGATGATACGTACTTTGACGGTTATTTGGTACTTGACGGCGAATATAATCTCATCGCACAATCAACAATACCAGAGGCCATAGAAATAACTCAAGAAGATATCCCAGCGTTGTTTAGTACCAATTCTTACACTGTAGTACCAAAATATGATTGTATACGCCAAAAAACCGTTAAATTAAGCTAATACGCTTAGGTGAAACTGGTATTGCGTTCACAATTAATAACAAGGTCTATGTTTGGGCGTGTGATAGTTTTACATCAGAGCCTGCCAAATGGGCTAAAGAATGGTTAGAACAAAACGCGAACGTAGCGTCGATGAAACAAGGGTATTCATACATAATAGAAATAATCTCAAACCAGACATTCAGCGTTTTCCAAAACAAAATCCAAGGTACGTTTGGTTTGTTTTTCATTTTGCTTTACTTGTAAGCTTAGAAACCCACGTGATTTTAGGTATTGGTTTGACAGATCTTATCAATAGTAAGGGACAAGAGGTGTCATCTTTTATATTACACGATGCCAGTGAAGCTCTTGGCGTCAACATAAAACTTCCACACGAAAAAGATCCAACAAATTTCGCGTTTGCTTCACCGCTCAAAGGTGCGCTTGAAACAAATGTTATACGTCAATATCTATCTTATGTACCTAAGGTTATATTATAAAAAGAACAGAGAATAACGAATCACGTGATAGGTTTATTTTTATAAGACAAAAATGGAAAGAACTTTATGACACTGCAAGCAAAATATATCCTCTTTTTGTCTGGCAATTGATGAGATACAAGCGTGAAAATACTTTCCAGAACAAAATATTACATTATCCAGCACTTAACAGCGAGTTTAATGCTATAAAAAGAGCTCTATTACAACATATTGACTCAACATGTTTTTTGATTTCAAGCAGAACATTTGAGTCAGTACGCGGTTCTGCTGCTTTTGGATTTCCATGTAAAGTGGACAAACCTATAACGAAAGCTTTGATGGATATAGCAGGGCGTTATAAGTATAAGGGAGTCAAATTGACAGTAAACGAGTTAAAGAACAAAGTGTGAGAAAATCAAATCAACTTCTTTTTTCAGTTAACACTCTACAGAGCGTAGCACAAAGTGCACGTTCTCTAATTTTTTTTATGTTTGTAAACCCTTATTTCATACTAGAGCACGATCATTCACTGTAAACTCAGGAAAATATGTTGTTGAGTGTAACAAGTTCAAGGTAAATAAGTTGTAGCGTTTTTGAATTACATGATTTTTTTTTTCTTAACATCCCTTGCGTGCATAGAACTTGACGAATATTTCCAGAGGAAATCTTCAAACACTTGTTTCTTATGCATGTTTCAGTAATGACAATAGACGAGCAAAAAAAATTCTTGCAAAGCTATCACCAGAGCACAAGTAAGCAAACCCAAAACAACCTTTAAAATTCATTCAAGCTGTTGTTTTTTTTTTAATCTTGGCATAATGCCTTCCCCTCCAGAAAAAGTTTGTTTGATCTTATAAGTATTTAGAGAAATGTACAATAATGAAATAAAGCCTTTGTGTATAGAAACAGCAATAACAATATCAAAGAGAACAGTAACGATAGTGAAAGATATTATTTTTAAAGAAAATACAACAGAGATAATGGATATAATTGCTCCTATAAATAATGTCATCCCAAAGTACACGCCATCACCTCAATTTCAACAAAAATGGGTTCCTTCATGGTCAGGTAAGGGTATACCATCATATTCAACTGAAAGCCCTCTACCTCTGGAAGTATTTTTGATTATCTTTGATGACTTTGATGCAAGAGAAATATCAAATGTCAGAAAAGTTTGTGTTATTTGGAATGACTTGTTATCTTCGTCCAAGTTCTGTAATACAATCCTGGAGTATAAAGATAAACTAAGGAGAATAGAGCAAGAAAAGAAAAGGCAAGAACAACTAAGAAGAGAAAAAGCAAGATACTATAGATATTACGGCTAAAAGTTGTCCCAGTTTTACAGCTAATTTCATCCAAAAAAAAAAGATGGTGCAAAGATGCTTTGTGTAACAACCAATTAATGTCCTTTACGGCTTTTTCTTGTAGTTCTTAAATTCGTACAACTTCTAGTTTGAGACAACGTCCAAGCGTATTTGTGTACCCTTTAGTCAATCGAAGTACTACATAATCTGAAGTGATTTATTGACTTTCAAATCCAACATCTGAGCGCAGAGTATACTGAGACATGATGTAACAATGAGTGTTGTCAAAGCCCTGACATGATGCAATATTTTTTTGGTCACAGAATGCAATCAGCCACAGAGTCAAGTCTCAGAAAGTTGTTCTTATCATGCAGACGTTTATGTGGACAAAAAAGCTAGAACAAGGTATTGAGTGAAAGCAGGTTAACAAACGAGTTTGTAAAGCTACTCAGGTTTGGACAGCTTGGAATGGTACCTTCTTTGTTGTGTTGCATGAACATTGGTTTCTTTCTGCATGAATCACTGCGAGATGAATGGAAAATTAATCTGACATTTCATTCGACCAAATTAGCTAAATCCAGGAGGACACAAGAATGCAAACCTTATTCTGAAAAGAAAAGGAAACTTATATTTTCGACCATAATTTTCTTAGTTTCAAGCTAGGAGGCCTGCTAAGTATGATCTGAGACAAATCTACTAGAAAAAAACAACTTTCAGATTGGTGTGGTCTAGAAAAGACCTTAATAATCTAGATCTCCTTGTCCACGCTCAAATAAGTAGCTAATATACCTCGTACCGGCATAGTTTTGAAGTACACGTATTGTATAAAAAAATAAAAGTTGATGAAAAGTGTTAAATTGTCAATAGAAGTTTCGATATCAAGCACAAAATGCAGCTGCTAGTCTTTATTGGCTTTCTTGCGTTTGTTTCATCAACTTATGGAGCTACACTCACTGTTTCTAACGGCGTACCTGTCAATCCGATGCTATTTGCTGGAAATGACGTGTGGATAAGTGCTCAGCTTACCTACGATTCACGTGCGATGAAAAGGTATTTGGATCGGTATTTGACACTAATATTTTTTAGCTGCATTAAAAACAGGTCTTGGAGGCACATTCATGGGTGGTGTACGGTTTCCAGGTACTATTAAACACTATAACTTAGAATAATCCAAATAAAATTTAAAAAACATCAATATGCTCAGAAACAACTATTTGCAGTACCTTATCGCCAACACTCTCATTTTCGAACCTCAGTCTTGGTCCCTCACGTGGTTCACTAGTGAACTCAAATAAATTTAGGTGGCGCAGTTGCAAACTACTGGAACCTTACGTCATCACAATATGTAAAAGGTATTTCGTGATACACCAGAAAGATTAACAGTTCTTCTTTTCGTTTAGGATGCAATGATTCTGCTTGCAAACAATGGGCAGTACCAACGGCCAAGTTTCCTGCCAATACCTTCAGCGCAAAGAATTTTTTTAATGGAGTCGTGTCACATGTGAAATCACGTGCGCAATCATATAATCCATTGAAAAACTTAACATTTGTTTTAGAATCAGCGGTGATTGACCTTAACTTGCTTACTATGACTGTTGAGGAAATCAAGGCATCGCTGGATACAATAAAAGCATCGAATATTGATGTCATGTATCTTGAGCTTGGTAACGAGTATTACCTCAAGCGCTACAATCCTGTGTTTCCAAACTCTACAGTGTACATGGAAAAATGCAAACCTGTTATTGCATATGCCAGAAGTACGTCCCTAAAACACCTATCACGTTTTTGGGTAAATTAAAACTTAACATACTCTATAGAGCTATTTCCTAATGCAAAGATTGCCGCTGTTGCGTCATTTGGTGAAGTAAGACTCTTTTCGAAACGATTTGTTCTGTTTCTTATAATTTTCGCTCGAAACAGATTCTTACCAGGCCTGGTCCTTGGAATAATGAGCTTAGTAAATATGTTGATATACTTGATGCGTTGACAATACATTCGTACAAACTGAATGACGGATTAGCTAAAAAGTATGGCGTAGACAAAGCGCCATCTGTGTACGGAACATTTTAAGTCGTTTCTGTTTTTTTAACAACTTATGTTTTAGACTTGCTTCATTTGGCGAAGCTGAATTGAGAACAGCCATAGATAAAAGCCAAAGTATTTTTGGAAGAAAGATGAAGTTTTGGATGACTGAGTATAATATAGCAGGACATCAACCGTACTTGGAGTCTATTCGTAATGGTCCAGCACACGCTCTTTTCATGGTAATTTTTTTCCTTTTTAGCCTTGAACTCAGTTTTGATTAGTTGGGACATATGCTTACAGGTGTCAACTACCACGACCAAATTGAAATGGTAATGATACATTCAGCCACAAACCTAGCATGGGACACAACTGCTGGTATAATCAAGGTTGTAGGTACGCCCAAATACTCAAATACAATTTAAAGTAATATTTCCACTTAACTCTTTGTTGAGATGTATCCTACCCACAAGTAAGCGAAACCTCACAGTTCATGGCACTCCTAAACTACATTGCATTATACAAAAGCGAAATGATGCACCCAGTTAAAGTATGTCTACAAAGCGCTTGAATAACCAGAGCTCTTCTTTTTTGGCTGACCACAAAAAACAAGGTAACAGATGCTCCAAGCATTGGTATTGAGAATCTTGGATTTGCCAATTTATCTTGTATACAAGCAGCTGCTTTCACAGGAAAAGATAGTATGGCATTGGCAGTGTTGAACAGATGCGATAAAGACATTGTTATTGAATTGAACAAAGAACCTGACTTCAAAACATTCAAGCAAATATCCTACAAAGCAAATGCTGAAGACGAAGGTAACCTTGAATCTTTCTTGAAAGCATTTGCTTGTTATGATTTTTTTTCACCTACAATTCTCATCACGTGATCTTTTTCTTACAATTAACAATAGCAACGTGGAGCAATATACCATCTTCTTTACCACCATGGGACGTACCAGCCAAACCAAGTATTTCAAGTGGCAGTGTTGTATCCCCTTGGAAATGTAGTTGTGGTGGATATACTTTTTCTGTTATTGAATTTCAATAAAGCCAACAACACTTTCAATTCGCAGCTGGCTTAGTTGTCATTCCACAATAGCGCTGAATGAATACCTTATTTTGATGTTTTCGTGCAGCACTAAGCTCATTGGCAACCGGTTGTGGCTTTTAAATATCAACCAGTGTCTGCAGTCATAGAACAACAATACTCGTTACATTTTTCAGTTTAGCCATTTTCCTTTAGCAAGGGAATCTTCTCAATTAGTTTAGTGACGTGATAACAGAATTTGGAAACCAAGAAATGACACAACAAAACCAATCACAAAGGGTTCCCATAAAAATGCGTAGACGAGAACCAGCATATTGATGGCAACAGTTCTTTGAAAACCCGACAAAAAACATGGTTCTGTCTTTGGTTTTCGGTTTTGTACCATATTCAATACACGGCTCTTAAAAAGCAGCTAATAGCCATGAGTACACGTCAAAGCTCTGCGTACTCTGTTAAAAAGCTTGAAAGCGGAAAAGCAGTTGAATTATCTGTAAATGTCAAAGAAGCTGGCACGGAGCAAGTAAGATACTCTTTATAGCGTTTTGAGGATGTTTTGTTGATAAATAAAGGTATTTCAACTCTGTACTGCAGATATCGCGTATTATGAAGTAAACATAAAGTCACTTCACGTAGGAGATAAAGGAGAAGGGTACCAATCAGTTTTAGTAAAAGTTTTTATTTCTTAACCCAAATAGCGGTTGTGCCATTGGATACGCAACAAAAGACATTGGATTGACTGATGACTTTCCAGGTTGGGCCAAAAAGTGCGTTTTAAACTTATATTTGAGTAAAACCGTTATCTTTTGATAAGCAAACGTTTATTCGCCATTAGTTCATGGGGCTACCATGGTGAAAGTGGAAAGAGCTATTTTAATGATATTGCTTCTGAATTGTCTACAAAGTACGGTGAAGGTTCAGTTGTAGGCTGTGGTATAGAGACAGATGGCACTGTTTTCTGGTACGATTACTATTTCAACGTATGAAGATGTTCTAAGTGGTTAAAAGGACATTGAATGGAGAACGAGTTGGTAAATCACCTGAGAAAGTACCTCCATCCGTTAGACCTCGTCTGTTCCCTTGTATTGGTGTCGACAACAAAGCTGCGATGACCGTGACAACGGGGACACTACAGATACCTCTGATTTACAATGAACGTGAGTTTTAATTACTTTTTTTTGTATTTCTAGTCACGTGATTATTTTCTTGTTTACCTTTGGCGATAGGAACACGTCATGGTGATAGTGCAATAGTCAATGGATCTATTATACGCTCAAGACCAACTAAGACAGGTCGCGGAGGTGAACATGCAGTACAGTTCCTAAACTCGTTGAAGTACTTTGAAGTGTCCATTGTCAGTATGAAACGAGAAGGAGATTCTGGGTACTCTCACTTTTATGGAGTTACTAATAATTATCTCACTTTTTTATGATAGTGTTGTCGGCGTGGGATACGCTTTACAGTCATTCCCCACAGACACTAAATTCCCTGGATGGGTGAAAGGTAGTTATGGATACCACAGTGACGACGGAGATGGTACGTATAGGCGATTTCTTCTTCTTGAGTCATATTCCAATTGAATGTTCGATTTAGTCTTTTACGATGGAGAGCAGAAACCTCAGTCTCTAAAGAACACTTTTGGCGTTGGTGATGTGATCGGTTGTGGAATTCAAGGCAAAAAATTGTTCTGGACAAAAAATGGAGTAAAGGTTGTAACAAGCACCTTTAATTTGCCAAAAGGAGATTTCTATCCGACTGTTGGGTTCGACCACTATTCTGTTGTTACTATCAATACCACAGGTGGTATTTACACACCGTTTAAGTATGTTGAAGGTAAGCTGAAGTGAGAAGTTAGTTTGTTTTGTAGTAATAATGTTTTTTAATAGCTGAAACTTCGCTACCTTCTCTCACTCTTGGTGTCACTCCTTCACTTTCTAGTTATAAAATCGATGCTAAAAAGAGATATATTGGATATGTATCTACAGATAAACCGTTGTACAAACCAGAAGAAACAGTTTGGATTAGAGGTAAGTATTCTTCTCAGCAAGTTTTCGTGACTAATTATCTGTTGATAGTCACATACCTTGATGCTCATACGTTTGAACCTCTGCGAGGAGATGTAATGAATCTTACTCAGATTAACGGAAAGATAACAGGACCTTCAGGTAACGCTTGGTTTTACATGTTACTAAACTATTTGACATGCTCACTTTGTTTCTTCCTTTCAACAGGCTCCAACGAATTTACTCTCAAGGGCGAAAACCAGAACAAAGGCATGACTTGCATTGCTCATCAGTGGAAGATACCAAAAGGAAAGGCAGGTGGAGAGTATACAATACAGTTTGCTGCTGGAATGTGCGTTGATTTTTCGTTCAAGAAAACCCTTTTCCAACACGTTGTTTAGGGCAAATGACTGCGTGCTTGTAACTCAAGAAAGAAAATTTGATATTCGAGAATACCAGCCACCAAAGCTTAACTTACAAGCTGAGTTCTTACGTAAAGGACTTGGACCAGGAGATAAAGCTTCAGCATCACTCACTGTATGTCTTCAATTTACAGGTACAAAGCTAACCTTCTTTCCAGGTTTCACGTGTTGAGGGTGGCATTCCAGTAGGCGCCAAAGTGAATGCAGTTGCACGTGTTGATGGTTCTGAAGTATACAGGTATTATAATTACCAACAATATCCTTTTAACTATGATGATAGAGGCGACACAAGTGTTGGCGCTGATGGAAATTGTATGGTCAGTTTTGACCTTCCTGCCAAGATTGAGGTTGGTGAAGGCAGTTTGACATTCGTTGTTGAAGATGGAGGTAGTGTAGAGTCTACTGCTAAAACTATTCCTATTCTTCTAAAGGTGTGGAGTGTCATTCTTAGTGATTGTTCTAATCGTTGTTTTAGAAACTCGATATTCGTATGTATCCAGAGTCAGGTTCTCTTATCTATGGATTGCATTGTGGATTATACTTGCAATGCTTCACACCGTCTGGAGATCCTGGAGATATTGAAGGAGAGTTGGTGAGAGCAAGGAGTGGGCACGTGTTTATTTTGTTAGTAGTGTATACCGCTAACTATTGTTTTTAGTAAAGTAGTTACTGCTTTCAAGACTGAACATGAAGGACGTGGTAAATTATCATTTAAACCCAAACAAGGTTCAAAATATGCTTTGCGTATTTTAAAACCAGCTGGTGTTGATAAACTTATCTATCTTAAACAAGTACGATTGTCAACACCTTTGTTTGTGTCTAATTTGTTATAAGAGCTTGTTCGAGTCTTCAGGAGCTGTGTTGAACACAAAGAAAGGTGCCTTTGTCAATACTGATACATCCATCGAGATGACACTTCAGACAACACGTGAGTTCAAGTGTTAGTCTACAATTATGTTACTGATGTTGTTTAGGACCTGGTGCTTATTATGTTGGTTTGTTTAAACGTGACACTGAGATTCTCTCTATCAAAGTCGATATTACAGGAAAGAAGGCATCTAAGTTGTTCTTTACACCTCCTACATCAACAGCAGGTGTACTAAGAGCGACTGCTTATGAAATGAGAACTGGACTTGCTGTTGCTGAAAGACTTGTTTACAGGTTAGTTGATTCCATTTAGTTTCCTTGTTCTTTTTTCTAATCACGTGTTCTAGACAACCATCCAAACATGTCAATGTTTCAATCATGCCTGAAAGAGGTGTATATGCGCCAAGAAACAAAGTTCGTGTTCTATTGTATGCAACAGGAGAAAACGGACAACCTCTTGCGTATGTTTTATTTTCGAAATTTGCGGTTGTGTTTTGTTGGCGTGATTAACATGTACAAATGTAGAGATGCGACTATTGGAACTACAGTTGTTGATAACTCAGTTCTAGAGATGGTAGAAGTATGTTTATTTTTGCTAATATTAGGATGAGAATAAAATAAGAACTCGACTGTAATCTAATGTTTTGCTTAGAACAGAAAAAAGGCACCTAGATTGCAAGAAATGGCTTACTTGGAAGGTGAAGTCAAAGAACTATTCGATGCCCACGTATACCTCAAACATGATGAGAAAGGAAACACAGCAATTGATTTGCTACTTGGTACTCAGGTACGCAACCACATCTTTGCGTGTTTTTTCCAAAACAAATAATAACAAAAGCACTTTAGGGCTGGAGAAAACTTGTATTTGTAAAAAACAAAGTAGATCTTGAAGCTTTTATGAAAGAACATGGATCTAAAGCACAACAAGTTGTAGCTTGCGCACCTAGATTGAGCGTTGGTGTAAGTCTAACCCAGAAAAATCAGATTTTTCTTGTACTTTTTTTTCTTCTTCGAATCCAGTTAAACTAACTTGTTTTTTCTGTTACAGACACAAGATACGATATTTTATCCAATGAGTTCTGAAAGCGACAGTCTTGAGTATGTGCTTAATAGAGAAGTACAGTATGAGCTTGATAGATCAGTGCAGTATAGCGCTTTTTCAGATAACATTATGCTTGAGAGTGCTTCTGTAGAACGCTCAGTAAAATCGGTGGAACCTGCTCCAAGGCCTAAACCAAGCAAGGGAAAAAAGAAACTTTCAAAGCCAGTGATTAAGTCTAAGAAGAAAGCAATGCCAATTGCTCGTAAATCAAAAGAATCAAAGTCCAAGCAATCAACACTCCCTTCACCTAAACCAATGATGTCTAGAAAAAGAAAAGCACCACCAAAGAAGAAGACCAAGGTTCCATCAAAGCCAGTGATTAAGTCTAGGAAGAAGGTTTCAAAGATATCAAGTCGAGCAGAGGCTCCTAAATTGATGTCAATGGAAGAAAGCATGCCTTCTAGCATGGGAATGAGGTCTATGCCAGCTCCTAGTATGGCACCTAGAATGGGAAAGATGGCATCTAGTTTTGATCTAGAAGCGCCTAGTAGGTTTTCCCGTTACCGTGATGGTACACATATTACTATATGGACGATTTAATAATATACCCTTTAGTCCTTTCAGTCCCATTAATCAAAGCCGTACCTAAGATGCTTAGGGTGTTCTCATTTACCGCGTATGCAACTTCATTTTTTAACCTTTCCTGACCTTAACTGATTTTTGTTTTTGCTTTCAGGCCTCCTACTACAGCAGATGGTGACAGGTACCAATTACTTACCTTTTTTATGTATTGTTTAAGACTTGTGTAGAACTGAATTCAAAGAGACTTTGTACTGGAATGCAGGATTAGTCACCGATAAGTTTGGTATGTGCCTTTTTTTTTTCTTTGTGGACTTCTTCTTTTCTTTACTCACTCACTGAACTTGTACAGGTTTTGCCTCTTTTGAGTTTGACATGAATGACAGTATCACAAGCTTTAATGTCATGTGTGATTCTGTTCATCATGCACATCTACTAGGCTACAATGAGTTGTACGTTTTATCTTTTGCTCACAGTAGTTTTGTTGTTGTTTACCTAACTATTGAAAAGGCTTGTTCCTTGCAAGGAACCTTTCTCTGTTGATCTCAAAGTACCAATCGAAGTATCTTGCGGTGACAAAGTACAATTACCTGTACTCATGGTCAATAACACCGGACATAAAATCACAAACGTTGGATTCGAAGTATGGGGTGGCGATGGTTTTCTTTTGGATCCAGAAACAAACAAAGGAAAAGGAGTCACACTTGGACCAGAACAGAGACGTATGTCACTACTCTAACGTTTTCTTATACGTGACCTAATACATTTGTAGAACGTGCTGTCATTCCAATCGATATACAGAATGTACCACTCACAAGTGAGCTCAAAGTCGTTGGTACTTCAAGTGAGCGTGAGGACAATATCGTTCGCAGTGTTCGTATTCAACCAAAGGTACCACCATTTTATCAATATTTGAGTATCATAAGTATCTTACACTGTATCCAAGGGATTCCCATTGGAAGCATCTGCAAGTGGTACTATCAGTAAGAGTAAAACAGAAAAGCATACTTTCAACATAATGCCTGATTATGGTAAGTTGTAATTTTAGGCTGTTTTGTTTCACTTGGCTCTTCACGTGTTTCGAAACTTTGAATCTAACGTCTGTTATGTTTAGTTCCAAAAACACTAAATATTGAAGTGGCTATCCTACCAACAAATGCAGCCAACTTTCAAAGAGCTCTAACAGGTATGATTCGTACACCTTGTGGATGTTTTGAACAAGTTGGATCAACACTATATCCAATGGCTATGGCTGGAATGTTCTTCAATGATGGCACAGTTGGCATTGATCCATCCCTGATTTCAGACATGCACAGTAAAATGATGATTGGATACAAGAAAATAGTTGGATATGAAACAAAGACAACATCAGGATTCGAATGGTAAGCAACTAACAAAAACTAATTTGTCGTTGAACATTGTTATTCATGCTTTGTGTTAAGGTATGGTGGATCACCGGCTCATGAATCATTGACTTCATACGGATTAATGATGCTTCAAGATCTTGGTAAATCAATGGAAGGTACGTTTAAAAGAAACAAATAACATGTCGCTATGTAAAAACCATTGACTTTGATTCATAGTTGATAAGGCACTTGTTAATCGAGCCAAGAGTTGGCTTTTATCACGTAAAGATGGTAAAGGAGGCTTCCAACTTGGTCGCGGGCGCTATGCCTTCTCTTCACCTCCAACAGACGTCAACAATGGTATGTACAAACCACCATTAAACGTGCACTTATTTCTTACTTTTTTTTTACAGCATACTGTCTTTATGGCCTCACTGAACTTGGCGCTGCCAATGACGTTACAAAGGAACTTGATGTTCAAGGTAAAGCCCTATCTGATAACAAAAATTCGTATGTGTGGGCATGCATGTACATGGTGTTCAACAACACCAAGAACAAGAAAGCTGCATGTAAAGCAGGTGACTATTTAGCTTCAAAACAAGCCAAAGGTAAGCATATAGTCTCCTTGTCGAACTTTATCATCACATCTTGATTGACTTTATCGCCTAACCTGATCTTTAGATGGCAAGGTAGAGGGTGGCACATCATCCATTGTAAGGTCATATGGACAATCCCTATTTGTTGAAACAACTGGTCTTGCAGTTACTGGATGGTTGCGTGATGATCCAAACAAGTACTCATCGAACATCCAAGCAGGAATGAAATACCTTCAATCTCAAGTATCAAATGGATCTTGGAGTACATCACAATCAACTGTTCAAGCTCTTCGTGCTATATTCACATATGGTCGAATGAATAAGACTTCAGATACCGGCGATATTAGCCTAGTTGCGGTACGGCAAACATTTCAATTTCATTTGTTGTGTTTTGTTGTTTCTTGTTACTTTCACCTTACTTGGGTTTTTTAGACTATTGGTGGTATCAAAGTCACTAAGACAGTATCTGCTACAAGCATAGAGGCTATAGATCTTGGTACTAGAGAAATTGTTGAGATGTGTAACAACCAACTAACTGTTTCGGTTTTTTTGTAGATTTCAGTGAAGCTGCACAAAAACTTAAGCCTGGCAAACATGAATTTAAAATAACAATGGCCAAGGGATCAGGAAACATACCGTACAATATGAATATCAATTATTTTACATTGAAAGGACCTTCTTCTGATGAATGTGCAATATCAATTGCAACTCAAATGAAGCCAGAGTCAATCAAGGAAGGAGAGACTGGTGAAATCCAAGTCGATATCGAAAATAAAAAAGATACTGACTTGCCCATGGTCATCGCAATCATTGGACTTCCAGGAGGCCTTGAGCCTCGTCATGAGAAATTAAAGGTATTGCTATTAGATCACGTGATTTTTATTGACGTATTTTGATAGGAGCTTGTCAAGAGTGAATCTATTGATTTCTATGAAGTGATCGGTAGAAAGGTTGTTCTGTATTGGCGTGGTATGGATCCAAAACAAAAATCAACAATTCAAATTGATGTCAAGGTACGACAGAGCCACAAGTTGCTTTTAAAGGTGTGCTTTATTTACAATGATTTTAGGCTGCTGTTCCTGGTAGTTACACAGGTCCTTCTTCATGTGCATTTTTATATTACACACCAGAATACAAACAATGGAATGATGGTCTGAAGTGTACTATTGTTCCTCTTTAAAACTGTTACTAAATTAAAGACGATTTACGTTATTCTATAATCCACAAAATAAAACAATGTTATTTTTTATTGTTAACCTTGGTCCAATCCCTACAACTGCCTCCTACTACACTTAACGCTGGTGCTGCAAAAATAAATTGGTAATATGGAGCGATATACCGTCTTCTTTACCACCATGGAACGTACCAGCCAAACCAAGTATTTCAAGTGGCACTGTTGTACCCCTTTGGAAACGTAGTTGTGGGATTACTTTCTGCTATTAATAAAGTGTTCACGTGTCAAGTTCTTATCACGGTAAACTGTTTCAGAGCAAAATTTCGCACTTACTGAGCAACCTAGCCATGTCACAGTAAACGTAAGCGCAAATGAATCTTCTCAAACTATTTTGTTGTTTTGTGCACGTGACAACACAAAACTTGGGGTAACAAGCCAAAAACAATCAAACCAATCATACACAAAAGGTACTATTAATCAGTTTATTTGAAAATCCAACTGAAAAAGTCAGTGTCTTCGGTTTTCGGGCTTCAAAAGTGGTTTTGGACCACAACTTCCAAAAAGCAGCTATTAAAAAGCAACTAATAGCCATGAGTACACGCCAAAGCTTGGCGTACTCTGTTAAAAAGCTTGAAAGCGGAAAAGCCGTTGAATTATCTGTAAATGTCAAAGAAGCCGGCACAGAACAAGTAAGACACTCTTTTATAGCGTTTTGAGGATGTTTTGTTGATAAATAAAGGTATTTCAACTCTGTACTGCAGATATCGCGTATTATGAAGTAAACATAAAGTCACTTCACGTAGGAGATAAAGGAGAAGGGTACCAATCAGTTTTAGTAAAAATATCTAATGGGTGACTAAAATAGCGGTTGTGCCATTGGATACGCAACAAAAGACATTGGATTGACTGATGACTTTCCAGGTTGGGCCAAAAAGTGCGTTTTAACCTTAAAATTGAGTAAAACCGTTATCTTTTGATAAGCAACCGTTTATTCGCCATTAGTTCATGGGGCTACCACGGTGAAAGTGGAAAGAGCTATTTTAATGATATTGCTTCTGAATTATCAACAAAGTACGGTGAGGGTTCAGTTGTAGGCTGTGGTATAGAGACAGATGGCACTGTATTCTGGTACGATTACTATTTCAAGGTCTGAAGATGTTCTAAGTGTTTAAAAGGACATTGAATGGAGAACGAGTTGGTAAATCACCTGAGAAAGTACCTCCATCTATTAGACCTCGCCTATTCCCTTGTATTGGTGCCGATAACAAAGCTGCGCTCACTGTGACAACGGGGACACTACAGATACCTCTGATTTACAATGAACGTGAGTTTTAATTACTTTTTTTTCTATTTCTAGTCACGTGATTATTTTCTTGTTTACCTTTTGGCGATAGGAACACGTCATGGTGATAGTGCAATAGTCAATGGATCTATTATACGCTCAAGACCAACTAAGACAGGTCGCGGAGGTGAACACGCAGTACAGTTCCTAAACTCGTTGAAGTACTTTGAAGTGTCCATTGTCAGTATGAAACGAGAAGGAGATTCTGGGTACTCTTACTTTTATGGAGTTACTACTCAATTATCTCACTTTTTTATGATAGCGTTGTGGGCGTGGGATATGCTTTACAGTCATTCCCTACAGACACTAAATTCCCTGGATGGGTGAAAGGTAGTTATGGATACCACAGTGACGATGGAGATAGTACGTATAGGCGATCGATTTCTTTCCTTATTCTCTATCAATTTGAGTCGTATTGCAATTGAATGTTCGATTTAGTCTTTTATGATGGAGAGCAGAAACCTCAATCTCTAAAGAACACTTTTGGCGTTGGTGATGTGATCGGTTGTGGAATTCAAGGCAAAAAATTGTTCTGGACAAAAAACGGTGAAAAGGTTGTAACAAGCACCTTTGATTTGCCAAAGAAAGGAGATATTTATCCAACTGTTGGGTTCGATCACTATTCTGTTGTTACTATCAATACCACAGGAGGTATTTACACACCGTTTAAGTATGTTGAAGGTAAGCTGAAGTTAGAAGTTGGTTTTGTTCCAAAAACTTTTAAAGTATAATGTTTTTTTTAATAGCTGAAACGTCACTACCTTCTCTTACTCTTGGTGTCACTCCTTCGCTTTCTAGTTATAACATAGATGCTAAAAAGAGATATATTGGATATGTATCTACAGATAAACCGTTGTACAAACCAGAAGAAACTGTTTGGATTAGAGGTAAGTTTTTCTTCTCAGCAAATTTGCAGCCATCAAGTTTTGTGGCTAATTATCTGTTGATAGTCACATACCTTGATGCTCATACGTTTGAACCTCTGAGAGGAGATGTAATGAATCTTACTCAGATTAACGGAAAGATAACAGGACCTTCAGGTAACGCTTGGTTTACATGTTACTAAACTATTTGACTTACCACATGCTCACTTTGCTCCCTCTTTCAACAGGCTCCAACGAATTTACTCTCAAGGGCGAAAACCAGAACAAAGGCATGACTTGCATTGCTCATCAGTGGAAGATACCAAAAGGAAAAGCAGGTGGAGAGTATACAATACAGTTTGATGCTGGAATGTGCGTTGACTTGTTTTTCAAACCATTCAAAAAAAACCAACTAATCTAACACGTTGTTTAGGGCAAATGACTGCGTGCTTGTAACTCAGGAAAGAAAATTTGATATTCGAGAATACCAGCCACCAAAGCTTAACTTACAAGCTGAGTTCTTACGTAAAGGACTTGGACCAGGAGATAAAGCTTCAGCATCACTCACTGTATGTCTTCAATTTACAGCTACAAACCTAACCTTCTTTCCAGGTTTCACGTGTTGAGGGTGGCATTCCAGTTGGCGCCAAAGTGAACGCAGTTGCACGTGTTGATGGTTCTGAAGTATACAGGTACTAGACTTCTCGTAAAAAGACTTCTCTAACCACAATGATAGAGGCGACACAAGTGTTGGCGCTGATGGAAATTGTATGGTCAGCTTTGACCTTCCTGCCAAGATTGAGGTTGGTGAAGGCAGTTTGACATTCGTTGTTGAAGATGGAGGTAGTGTAGAGTCTACTGCTAAAACGATTCCTATTCTTCTAAAGGTACCAATGGAGTCACTCTGATTTTTCTTAAATTGCTTTAGAAACTCGATATTCGTATGTATCCAGAGTCAGGTTCTCTTATTTACGGATTGCAATGTGGATTATACTTGCAATGCTTCACACCATCTGGAGATCCTGGAGATATTGAAGGAGAGTTGGTGATAGCAAGAAGTGGGCACGTGTTTATTTTGTTAGTAGTGTATACCACTAACTATTGTTTTTAGTAAAGTAGTTACTGCTTTCAAGACTGAACATGAAGGACGTGGTAAATTATCATTTAAACCCAAACAAGGTTCAAAATATGCTTTACGTATTTTAAAACCAGCTGGTGTTGATAACCTTATCTATCTTGAACAAGTACAATTCTCAACCTTTGTTTGTGTCTAATTTGTTATAAGAGCTTGTTCGAGTCTTCAGGAGCTGTGTTGAACACAAAGAAAGGTGCCTTTGTCAATACTGATACATCCATCGAGATGACACTTCAGACAACACGTGAGTTCAAGTGTTAGTCTATAATTATGTTACTGATGTTGTTTAGGACCTGGTGCTTATTATGTTGGTTTGTTTAAACGTGACACTGAGATTCTCTCTATCAAAGTCGATATCACGGGAAAGAAGGCATCTAAGTTGTTCTTTACACCTCCTACATCAACAGCAGGTGTAATTAGAGTCACTGCTTATGAGATGAGAACTGGACTTGCTGTTGCTGAAAGACTTGTTTACAGGTTTGTTGATACCATTTTCGTTTCTTTTTTCTAATCACGTGTTCTAGACAACCATCCAAACATGTCAATGTTTCAATCATGCCTGAAAGAGGTGTGTATGCACCAAGAAACAAAGTTCGTGTTCTATTGTATGCAACAGGAGAAAACGGACAACCTCTTGCGTATGTTTTATTTTCGAATTTGCGGTTGTGTTTTGTTGGCGTGATTAACATGTATAAATATAGAGATGCGACTATTGGAACTACAGTTGTTGATAACTCAGTTCTAGAGATGGTAGAAGTATGTTTATTTTTGCTAATATTAGGATGAGAATAAAACAAGAACTTGACTGTAATCTAATGTTTTGCTTAGAACCGAAAAAAGGCACCTAGATTGCAAGAAATGGCTTACTTGGAAGGTGAAGTCAAAGAACTATTCGATGCCCACGTATACCTCAAACATGATGAGAAAGGAAACACAGCAATTGATTTACTACTCGGCACTCAAGTACGCAACCATATAGAAGCAAATGAAGGTGTTTTTTTTGAAAACAAATAATAACACAAGCACTTTAGGGCTGGAGAAAACTTGTATTTGTAAAAAACAAAGTGGATCTTGAAGCTTTTATGAAAGAACATGGATCTAAAGCACAACAAGTTGTAGCTTGCGCACCTGGATTGAAACTTGGTGTAAGTCAAACTCAAAAAAAACAAGAACGCAATCACAATCTAAACTTTGCTTTTTTTTTTCTGTGCACAAAACTAACTTTTGTTGTTCTAGCAACCCGAGATTGAAGAAGTATGTTGAAAAGGCTCATAGTGAGAAATACGTTGAAATTAATTAGCCTTCTTTTTAGAATCCATATGATTGTTACATGAAAGAAGATGACGGTTATAACTTCGTCACAAAAGTAAAGTATAGCGCCATTCCAGAAAGCATTACGCTTCAGAGTACATCTGTAAGATCTGTGGCTTCTGCTCCAAAACCCAAACCAACCAAGGCAATGAAGAAAGCATCAAAGCCAGTGGTTAAGTCTAGGAAGAAGGTTTCAAAGATATCAAGTCGGCCAGAGTCTTCTAAAATGATGTTAATGCAAGACCAAAGCATGCCTTCTAGCATGGGAATGAGGTCTATGCCAGCTCCTAGTATAGCACGGGAGGCTGTTCCCAAGTCTCGTTTTAGCTTATCTAGTTACCTTGGTAGTTGACATGTTATGGACGATTTATTTATACCTTTTAGGGTTTTTAGACCAAAAAAAAGAACCCATACCTAAGATGCTTAGGGTGTTCTCATTTACCGCGTATGCAACTTCATTTTTTTAACCTTTCCTGACTTTAACTGACTTTTTGTTTTTCCCTTTCAGGCCTCCTACTACAGCAGATGGTGACAGGTACCAATTACTTACCTTTTTTATGTATTGCATAGCTTACTTTTCTTCTTTTGCAGAACTGAATTCAAAGAGACTTTGTACTGGAATGCAGGATTAGTCACCGATAAGTTTGGTATGTACCTTTTTTTTTATAGCACTCACTGAACTTGTACAGGTTTTGCCTCTTTTGAGTTTGACATGAATGACAGTATCACAAGCTTTAATGTCATGTGTGATTCTGTTCATCATGCACATCTACTAGGCTACAATGAGTTGTACGTTATCTTTTGCTCATCAAATACTTTTGTTTACTTAATTATTAAAAAGGCTTGTTCCTTGCAAGGAACCTTTCTCTGTTGATCTCAAAGTGCCAATCGAAGTATCTTGCGGTGACAAAGTACAATTACCTGTACTCATGGTCAATAACACCGGACATAAAATCACAAACGTTGGATTCGAAGTATGGGGTGGAGATGGTTTTCTTTTGGATCCAGAAACAAACAAAGGAAAAGGAGTCACACTTGGACCAGAACAGAGACGTATGTCACTTACACTCTAGCGTTTTCTTATCTAGTACTAATGTGAACCTAACTTGTTCATAGAACGTGCTGTTATTCCAATCGATATACAGAATGTACCACTCACAAGCGAGCTCAAAGTCGTTGGTACTTCAAGTGAGCGTGAAGACAATATTGTTCGCAGTGTTCGTATTCAACCAAAGGTACCGTTACCAATATTTGAGTATCACAAGTATCTTACACTGTATCCAAGGGATTCCCATTGGAAGCATCTGCAAGTGGTACTATCAGTAAGAGTAAAACAGAAAAGCACACGTTCAACATACTGCCCGATTATGGTAAGTTGTAATTTTAGGCTGTTTTGGCGCACTTCGCTCTTCGCGTGTTTCAAACAGTTGCATCTAACATGTTATGTTTAGTTCCCAATACGCTAAGTATTGAAGTGTCTATCCTACCAACAAATGCAGCCAACTTTCAAAGAGCTCTGAAGGGTATGATTCGTACACCTTGTGGATGTTTTGAACAAGTTGGATCAACACTATATCCAATGGCTATGGCTGGCATGTTCTTCAATGATGGCACAGTTGGCGTTGATCCATCGTTGATTTCAGACATGCACAGTAAAATGATGGTTGGATACAAGAAAATAGTTGGATATGAAACAAAGAAAACATCAGGATTCGAATGGTAATCAACGTGCTCTCCAAAAAAAGATTATTATCAACTATGAATCAAAGTCAATGGTTTTAACTTGGCTACAATGGTATTTGTTTCTTATACGTACCTTCCATTGATTTACCGAGATCTTGAAGCATCATTAATCCGTATGAAGTCAATGATTCATGAGCCGGTGATCCGCCATACCTTAACGCAAAACATGAATATCAGGGGCGAACGAGGCACTTGTTAATCGAGCCAAGAGTTGGCTTTTATCACGTAAAGATGGTAAAGGAGGCTTCCAACTTGGTCATGGTCGTTATGCCTTCTCTTCACCTCCAACAGACGTCAACAATGGTATGTACACCCATTTCACTGGCTGTTTCTAATAAAGTTTACAGCATACTGTCTTTATGGCCTCACTGAACTTGGTGCTGCCAATGACGTTACAAAGGAACTTGATGTTCAAGGTAAAGCCCTATCTGATAACAAAAATTCATACGTGTGGGCATGCATGTACATGGCGTTCAACAACGCCAAGAACAAGAAAGCTGCATGTCAAGCAGGTGACTATCTAGCTTCAAAACAAGCCAAAGGTAAGCATATAGTCTCCTTGTCGAACTTTGTCATCGCATCTTGATTGACTTTATCGCCTAACCTGATCTGTAGATGGTAAGGTGGAAGGCGGCACATCATCCATTGTAAGGTCATATGGACAATCCCTATTTGTTGAAACAACTGGTCTTGCAGTTACTGGATGGTTGCGTGATGATCCAAACAAGTACTCATCAAACATCCAAGCAGGAATGAAATACCTTCAATCTCAAGTATCAAATGGATCTTGGAGTACATCACAATCAACTGTTCAAGCTCTTCGTGCTATATTCACATACGGTCAAATGAACAAGAATCCAACAAATGAGGATATCAATATAGTTGCTGTGCGACTTTCTATTTATTTTCTTCTTTACTTTGTGTTCTAGCTATTAAACTGTGACCTTACTTGGGTTTTTTAGACTATTGGTGGTGTCAAAATATCTACGACAATGTCTACTACAAGTGTAGAACCTATATCTCTTGGTACTAGACAATTGTTGAGATGTGTAACAACCAACCAACTAACTGTTTCGGTTTTTTTGTAGATTTCAGTGAAGCTGCACAAAAACTCAAGCCTGGCAATCACGAATTCAAAATAACTATGCCCAAGGGATCAGGAAACATACCATACAATGTGAATATCAATTACTTTTCATTGAAAGGACCTTCTTCTGATGAATGCGCAATATCAATTGCAACTCAAATGAAGCCAGAGTCAATCAAGGAAGGAGAGACTGGTGAAATCCAAGTCGATATCGAAAATAAAAAAGATACTGACTTGCCCATGGTCATCGCAATCATTGGACTTCCAGGAGGCCTTGAGCCTCGCCATGAGAAATTAAAGGTATTGCTGTTCCACATGAAGAATATCACGTGGTTTTGTATTGTTTACTGACGTACTTTGATAGGAGCTCGTCAAGAGTGAATCTATTGATTTCTATGAAGTGATTGGTAGAAAGGTTGTTCTGTATTGGCGTGGCATGGATCCAAAACAAAAATCAACAATTCAAATTGATGTCAAGGTACGACAGAGCCACAAGTTGCTTTTAAAGGTGTGCTTTATTTACAATGATTTTAGGCTGCTGTTCCTGGTAGTTACACAGGTCCTTCTTCATGTGCGTTTTTATATTACACACCAGAATACAAGCAATGGAATGATGGTCTGAAGTGTACTATTGTTCCTCTTTAAAAATGTTATTCACGAACTAAAACACGTTGTGTTATTCTACAATAAAACACTTTGGAAACTCTGGCGTTTGATATTCTTTTGATGAGCACATACAAGGTTGTTCGGGTGCTTGAATATTGTCGCTTGATTAAGGAAAAGAAGCGAATTAAGTCGGAAGATAGCTAACTTAGCTTCACTAGCGAGAGTAGGTTTGTAGACATTTATGTACATAAAAATTTTATTTACACTTTACTATTTCTTTTTCGTCATATCTACAACTTCCATACTCTCTAAGGAAGACGAGGAAGAAACAGATATATCTAGAGATGGACGTTTTTGTGTAGTTTCCACTGCCTTTAAAGAGGTACCATTGGATCTACTAGTAGATCCATCCACCTGTTGACGATTCTTCGTCATATCTACAACTTCCATGCTCTCTACGTAGGAGCAAGAAGCAGATATCTCTATTTCATGACGTTTCTTCGTCATATCTACAACCTCATTGCTCTCGCAGGACGAGGAAGCAGATATATCTAATGCTCTACTCGTTGTACTCGTATCTTCACCACCTTTGCTAGAGATCTCAGAACTAGAGTCTTGATTGTTTTGAGTTGGTTGAGTTGGCGCGTAGCGGTCACAAACAGATGCAGAATAAGAAGATGATGCATTTCTGCTCACAGCACGAGAATTGTCAACGCTAGTAAACGCTGATATTTGTAGAGCGCTGGTTATTTCCAAAAGGAATACGTTTAACCACCAGTAAATAAACCAACCAGTAGGACTGGCAGCTGGCCCGCAAGCGCATAGAAATGAGGGTGTTACTACAGTGAGTAGTATAAGGTTCAGCATGTTAACACCGCCACTACACAGTACCAATATAGATGTCTGTGCAAAAAGTAAGAATGACGCTACGCGAATAAAGTGACAAGAAGTAGAAATACGTTGACTTTTTGTTAGCAAATTTCACGCAACAACAAAAGGATCGTACCATTCTAAGCTGATTTGCTAACTTACTCTCACGCATACGTCGTAAATCCGACACCATACGTTTACCAGAATAAAAGAAGAAGACTGTGATAGCCATCAGAGTAGCTGCGTACGGACCACCTCCTATTAGGCCTGTGATTGCAATTGGTTGCCACAGCAGTGCTGGAAAGATGTTAATACAAACTCAACGCGTAAATACTTGCCAACTATCAAGAAAGCCACCCATTCAACACACAGGAACCCAATGGCGCACATAAACGGTGCGTACAATTGCGTAGTTGACGTAATAGTTTTGACTTTCAAAGCCAAAGTCAATTCGAACCAGTAACTGCATAGGGAGCTTAGTAAACGCATAATAAAATACGTATTCATCAAAAAAAGGTGTACATTGTAATGAGTAATGTAGTTGCCAAACTGATATACCAATGTGGTGTTACGAGCACAGATACAACAACCCATTTATCATATATTATTAAAGGGTTATCAGAAGGTGAGTTGGCCCAAAACACCACAAATAATAAACGCACTACGCGAAGTTTAGTTTTGTTTTTTCTGCGACTTTCATCACTGGCTTTGGTGTTTTTATTACCAAGGGCGTACGTATATTTGTAAATACTTCTGCAAACTACGCGTAGATAAAATAAGTAACGGTTTACAAAAAACGGGGAAACGGAAGGTTGTTAGACGTACAAGAGTCTCTTGTGCAATAGATCTGATATTAATACCATCCGCGTAAACAAATGTGTATAACTTTATAATGGAATACGCAACTAGTATAGTAGATATTGCACCATGAAGTACTTGGAAACCAAGAACCTAAACAACAGCTTGTAAGCAATTTTATGGCCTTTTTTTTTTGTTTTCTCGTTTTCTCACCCACGCTAGCGAATTAGCGATATCTAACCATCTGTTTTCTTCTATTACAGTATTAGCTTATAATACAACATGTAATCTACAACGTTATTTCCGAAAAGGAAAAAATATTTTGAGCGCAGTTACTGTTTTTGAATTGAGAGAATTAACGTGCTTGTAAACTCGAATGTTACTGTAGCGTTGTATCCTTGTTCTTTCAAGTTGTTTGCGAGTTTACTCCCTTTGTGATGCGCAACAGTTATTGTGGGCACTGTATCTTCTTGGACGTTCGTAGCACCGTAGTCAACAATATAGCCCGGTTCAGTGGCTGTAGACGAGAGTTAGTAAATTGTTGATAACGAAACAAAAGCTCTCAGCGCTCAAGCATTCCGTAGTATAATACTGCTTTGTATTATAATACATGACTCGAATGGAAACGTAAACTTGTGAAAACATTCTCAACCTGTGAAAATAACGTACAAAAGCTCTCTATGATAATTAAACCGATAGCGCCAAGGTCCTTTGCTTTTTTCGCCATTGAAGCGGGAGACATGCTTTTATAGCCTTCAGGCCCTATAAGAACGCTACCAGTCACGTTGAAACTCATATCAAACCTAGCGAGAGGTCCTAAAATCTACACGTTAACAAAACACGCGATACAATTCGTTCAAATACGATAGACGCACCTGTTACGTTATTCCAAGACTGTACAGCTTTTCTGTAAACAGCGTGTGTAAGGAAACTGTCAGTTCCGTCGTATACCCGTAAAGCATAGGTGCTACTGGATACTAGCAATAGTAGTATGAACAGCATGCTATTACCGGGTTTTTACAGAGCTAAGGATCTGATCGTGAGGCTAAATTAAAACAAAAAGAAAACTCGCTCTTTTTTTTTCTTCTACCTCACATAAAAACGCAATAATACTATAAAAGCTTACTAAAAAAATGACCCCCGAAGTTCAACCGTCAGTTTTTTTTTAGTTTTTGTCTAAATTAAGGTTGTGCGCCTGCAGTTCTTCTTGGCGGTTTTTTTTTTTTTTTGATTGAGTACAACTTTAGAATATCTCAATACCTCATAAAGATAAAGATATAATGTTGTAATGACGTTTAAGGGGTAGTATTTTAGGTCAAGAAACAAGCCAAAAACAGGTTTGTTTGAAAAACTGTTTTCTGATGTTGTTTTTAGGAGGTATATGAGCCACGATACTGTTATAATTAATATAGTGGTGCACCTAGTAAGCGATTTAAACGATAAAAACGTCATATAACTGTAAAACTCAGCAGACAGTCAGAAATCCGTTTCCTCTGCCGTTTAAGGTCCTATGATACTCTAAAAGAAGTATCTATACTGTAGTAGCAGAAATTGCCAACTCTTATGACACATAGCCCAAAATAGTTCCCAAAAAAAAACCAGATTCTCCGAAAAAAAACTGTAAAAAGAAACAAGTCTGTGTCAATGTTGTTGTACTTTTGGTGTTTATAATTTATCTATATAAAGTCAAGATATATACTAGGTGCATGTCCTTTATGCCCATCACATTCTACCAACCACATATCATGTGTCGTTTCATCCTACAAAAAAATCAAAAAAAAATCAAAACTTTTTTTACATTTGTGTTCTATAATTAAAATGTTAATTACCAGTACAGTAACTATATCCCCAGCATCAAAAGAAGCCTCACTGTCATCTTCACCAACATATTTAAAGTTTGCTTTTGCTCTTCGAGGACGATACGTGATTTTCTTCGGCATTTCAGGCGATACCTCTATTTTTTGCTCTACTTTTTTTGGAACTTTCTCACAAAATGCTTTAGGTACAACACCTCGTTTACCGTCTTTTTCAACAAGCATCCAATCACCTCCTATTACGTGATTATTTAAATAAAGTGCAATTCATTGTTTGTAGTGACGTACTCTCTATGTGGAAGATCATTTTTTCTCCTCGTTTAAATGCTATACCAATTAATTTAATCCAAGCAGCAAAGAATGTTATTTTCCTTACCTATCTGAGCCTTGCTTGCAGCTTGGAAATCGTATTTACCAATTACATATTCTACAGTAGATTCTTGCTTCTTATTTGCACCCTCCCTTTGACTCGAAATTCCCTGTATTCAAGGTAAGCAATCGAGAACATGTTGGAACAAATTTGACTTACTATCGAGTTTGAGCCATTTCCTTGGTTATAAGATGAAGTAGGTCTCGGTGGTGTCTGGCCATATGAAGATGTAGGTCTTGGAGGTGCCTGAACATAAGAAGACTTAGGTCTCGGAGGTACTGTTGTTGATTTCTGTTGTGAGACATTCTGATTTGGTTTTTTTTCTTCAGTTTTTTGTTTAGGCTTGATTATTTTTTTATCTCCACTAAGTTTTGTTGGCACAACATCATGTGTTCCTGAAAAAAGAGCTTGTGTCTTATGTCCTTTCACTTTAGTTGCAAGAATATCATATAGACATTGAGCTTCCATAGGTTGATTTACATCGCCTTTTAGAAGTTCTTTAGATGATACAGCTCTTCCATAAAGCTTTTTATTTGCGTCCTTTCTTGTTGCTATCTAGAACAACAAAAAAAGTCGTTAATGTTATTTCATAAAAACGAGCAAAAACCGGCTTATCACGTGATTTTTTAACGAGAAAAAAGTATTTGTTTAACGCACAATTGTGCCTTCTAGAGAAATACCAGCAAAAAGCCCACCTTCGGTATTATTAGTGACTTTTTTCTTCACATGATGATCAGCTATACTTGTCTTTTACCTGTTCTACTGTAGCTATACACAGCTGCAATTGCTCCATTTCCAATAATAGCATCTCCCTCTGCTTGCCTACCTATTGGTCCTGCAGCTACGCTGAGGTTACTTCCAAGAGTAACATTACCATCTCCAGAAAATGCTTTTATTGCGCTTTGTAAAAGGGTTAAGAAGAAGTCAGTGTGCCTCGATGCATTACCTTTCATTATTTAGTACCATTACAAAATCAGTAATTTCTGCACCAATCTGGAAACCACAACCGACTCCGGAAACTCCAATGCATGAAGGAGCCGACCAACCTTAGTAAAAAATCACAACACGTCGCAACTGATTGATTTTGAAGACATGTATTTTCTTCGTACTGCCGTTATCAAGACGGGCCAAGACAAGCCCAGAACCTTAAAAACATGTTATTATTATTGCTCCTATGCTTAAACAATAAACTTACCTACACGCCCAGAAAGCACGAACCCTGCCTTCACAATCGTTAGTACAGCAATACCTAAAAAAAAAGTTACTCAGCTGGTTCTAAATGTTGGAAGCGCCATGGCCATACTGTGACCAAAGCAGGTGTTATGAGGGTAGACCAGAATACGGTTATGTTATTTTGTAAAACACGTGATTTCTAGAGGTTTTTAAAGGTAAACACGTGCCTTGGCAGTGCTCTAGAATGTTCATAGGTATAAACTTATCGATTGACTTGTACTTTTTCTTCTCGTCATCTGCTGGTGTTAAAAAGTATGATAACGTATTCGCTGCCTTTTTACATTCACCTGCAAGGCTATTGTGCGCCTTTAGTATACGTAAAATAACGTTATCTTTTGAATACCTTTTAGGAAGTGGGTTGTTAACTTTAAACAGCTTTGCCATGTTGTTCAAGTTCGTAACTAGCGTGCTAGCTCAGTAAATATGAAGCTGAATTGCTTTGACGCTATGCAATAATATAGTCAAGCAAGTTTCTTGCTATTAATAGTAAGTGTCACTAGGACAACAGTGTAAATAATCATGGTACTTCAAGCACCATCGATGCGATGAAATTGTACTAACTGTTCAACACTGGACCGGTATCTTTCATACCTTATTTAGTAAGTACCGTGTGCTAGCACGTGCTCTTGTTTTTAATTTAACCTCGTTTATTTACATTACTTCCTTCTCCTACCAGAGGGGATAGCTTTTTTGGTTTTGCAAAACCTTCTCGAGTGTTGCATGGCTTGCTGTGGCCAAAAATTGATTTTCATTGATTTTTTTGTTTCCAATTGTTTTTGTTTATATGACCCATTTTCTTCTGTTAAGCACAGCGCGATGCTCTACTTTAGGGTTCCATATGAACTCACCACCACTACTATCAAATGTGCCAAGTTGTAAAGTTTCCAATTTCAAAGTAAATCTGGGACCGACTTCTTGAAGTCGGCATGAAGTTGCACTGTCAAACACATACCTTAGAAAAATAAGTATATGGTTTTGTCTTTAAAGTTTATTTCTTTTTGGGTACCTGTGATGTCGGAAAAAGATGAAATCACGTTGATTGTGGAATGTAACTACACGTCTTCCTTTAAACTCTATAGACTTTAATTAGGACAAGCAACAATAATAAATCTAACTACAAAAAATACAACAACAAAAAAAAATGCTTGGTGTAAAGTCAATTTGCAATATTGTCATTGTTTCATCGTTTCATTATTGATATTTCATAAAATCACAGCGAGTACGATCAGATAAAAATAAGAAGATATGTGAGGAACAAAAAATAATATCGTGCTTTGCGTGACACGCCGAAAAAAAACGTGTTTTTAATTTCAAACTATTTTCAATAAAAAAATAGTGTGAGGTGCGTACCAGGCTTTTGAGGGAATATTGCAGAAAACTACAATTACTGTGTGAGTAAACAAACCATGGTAATGATATTTAAGCGTACAATACGTCCAACAGTGTGGCCTAAACGTGTAGAAAAATTGCTCATGATGAGTTCTGGATAATGGTCACTCGCAGCTGCATGATTCTAATACAAATACAGTAAGCCATCAATATAACATAAAATACCATGGCATGGACTTGTGAGAGTACATCAGGTACAAACTAATTTTGATAGAAAGAAATCCACAAGCACAAATTCAAATAGTTCCAATTTTAGTATTCAAAAAAAAAAAAAAAGAAAAGCGTTGACAACCACTGATTGCTGCTCTTATTTTTCTGTCACCGTGTCCATTATAGCAATGAATAAATTCATATATAGAGATTTAATGTATAAATAGTTAAATAGGAAAACAAGAGGGTCTTCAATTCCAATAAAATAAAGAACTTTGTTGCAAGCGGAAAAAAAAAAAAGAGCTGACCAAACAAAATGACAATCACGTGTACGTACAATAATCTCTTTGTGAAATACTACTGATCTTATTCTGAAGTACGCTGTAGGACCTTCAGGTAAATGAGATACGAGCATACCATTAACCTTTCCATAATCCTCATTTAGTACGACAACGTAGGTGAACTCTTTTTCTTGACAATAATCAATAATTTCTTTGACTCTGTAAGCTTTTCTTTTTCTGAATGTTGAGTTTGGTATAATAGCTGAAAGCTCTTCTGCAAGTTGCTCTCCTTGCTATAATAAACATGAGAATACGAAAAACAAGTAAATAGAGTCTCAAGGATCGCTTCATGGTGAAAGAAAAATAAAAACACGCTTAAACGAACAAAACGTTCATAAACGGTGGTTCTAGAGCGAAATAAACGTTTTTTTTTCAAACCAAAAAAAAAAAAATCAAAGAAAATGATTCTCGAATTTCGTCGCATCCTCGCCATTACAGCCATATTTATGCGTTTGAGGTGTCTATACTGGTACACATATACTTGGTGTATATAATACATACCTTTTTAGCTCCATGGCTTGTTGTAATAAGGATTTTTGGCGTTTCTTCTCCTTTGAAATAACTTGCAAATTCATCAACGTCAAAATCGTCTCCAATCTAATTTGTACGTTACAAAAAATATTACAAAGTTAGTTTAACCTCTTCATCTTCCATATCAACGAATGTAGGATCAGGTACACGTCTATCTTCTAGAGTTGAAGGTTTAAGCTTCTCTGGTGCCTTTATAATATTATTTTAGGCGTATTCAAGGTATTTATGGCGTCGTACCTCTGCTCCTAACTGTTGCTGTTCTTGAAGTCGTTTTTTACGTCTAACTTTACGCTCACTTGTCTTTGCTTGTCTCTTCATCATTACCCATAGCCTCCGTAATTTTTGTAAGAAAGAAAAATAATAGAACTTCACGTATTTTTTTGAGGATTCATAGCGGATATGGTACCGTCTGATGGAAACGCACGAACGTCAAGGTTTTTTGGAGCATTTTGCTTTTGTTCGCTTTTTCTGGCACCGTACTGATCTTTACCAGCTCTACGACCCGAACTCCTTCCTCTCATAGACATATTGGACTTCTTTC
The DNA here is from genome assembly GCA_038496445.1 of Trichosphaerium sp. ATCC 40318. Lineage (NCBI taxonomy): Eukaryota > Discosea > Flabellinia > Trichosidae > Trichosphaerium > Trichosphaerium sp. ATCC 40318. The sequence goes on along the minus strand of JALMLS010000321.1, from coordinate 108,567 downwards.
TGTTATCTCAAACCAGAAAACCTTAAGTCGCACTTGGCGCTACTTAAAGCCCACCAGAAAAAAAAAATCTACCCGAATGAAGTTTCTTCTCGCTCTTGTCTTGCTCGTCACTGTAGCTACTGCTCAATTTACTCCTGGTGATTTGGAGAAGTACATAGACATTTTCAATATTTAGTAATTGAGTCTCACGTGATATAGGTTCATCACTGGTATTGGTATTGGACTTGAAAGTGATTTTGGTAATTTAACGAGTACGCATCAACCGTAGATTTCCTTTCACTTGCTGTATCTGACGCATGTGATAAGCATTTGCTGTTGATTAAAGGGTATTTTTGCTTGATAGAAAAACTTTTGGTCACGTGTTCACTCTATTTTAGCGTGCATCCCTGATGAGACTAGAACTCTTATTACCTTGGACAAAGCTTTTACGCAACTCGAGGAAGGGTTTGAAAAGCTCAATGTCACTGCTATTGAACTAGGATTGAAAGGTAAACTTTTACACCAAAAGTTTTTGTCTTCTTACAGTTGTACTCATCTCTATTTTTCTTAAGACCTTGGAACCGCTGTTTATGACATACAGGCAAGTTCGTGGTATATTTATTCTCGCTCTGACTTTAATCTAGGATATTGTCCGCGTATGGCTTTCATTTTTTGTTCTCTTTTGCTAAAGTTGTTGTTACTAGGATTGTGGCTTTGTTAAGATTGCTGATGATATTGAGAGCATCGCCAAACAATTAGAGGAAGGTCCTCTAGGTATTCTTAAGGTTGTAGTAAAGGAAGCAATCAATATTTTCTACCACGGACAGGACTTATCAAGTGACTTTAAGTTTGCCATCTCTGCATGGAAGAATAAAGAAGTAAGTTCTAATTTCTTTTTTTTATTTTCTATGTGTCTAACATCGTGTTAGTACCTTGGATCAGGCGTATCGTACGTGACACCTAACCATAAATAATCATTTAACAAGACTTCCTGATTATCCTTTTTTTACTCACGTGATTGTAGGGTTGGTAAAATCATTGGAATCTTGCTTGAGGATTAAAATGATCACAATAAATCTATTGTTTACACCAAAAAGCGTCCATGTTTAAACCTACAAAAGTACTTTTTTTATGGTTCACATAGATAGTGTTAGGCAATACACTACTGCATGGAATGATTATCTGAGCACGTTTATATTTACAATAATATTAGTGTACAATTAACATACGTTCACTGCATCTAACAGACATGCGTACATATCATCTTCAAACACTATACTGTACTTTGAATTCAAACAATTTGTACCCACGTGTGTTGAAAAGACCTTCGCAACCAGGCACAAGTTTTTTGATCAGTGCCTAAAGTAATCACGGCCATTTTAAGTCTTACTAGTGTAGCTGTTAACACTGCTATCATAGTAGTAGTACCAACCACTTGTTTGGGTACATTTTCTAAACACAGCATCCCTACGACGGACTTAACACAAAACGTTATTCAGTTTCTTTAGAAAAGCGTTAAAAAGGCGGTCTCAATAGTGGCAGCGCCTGTTTGGCTTATAACAGAAACTTTTTGATTGGATTGTAGTACCATTGCTCTACATGCGAGTGAAAGTTGTAATTGTAGGGAATGCTGGCGTAGGTGCTCATATACATTACATATGTACGCCGATTAACCATGTTTAAGGCAAAACGAGCTTCTTATCAACGTTTGCGAATAAAGTCTATCCATCTATCACCCGTACGTATTTTACAAGCGTTTCTATCTCATTTTGAGTCTAGTTCCGTATGCCATTGATGGTTACATGTACGTGCTGTAATAGACGCCACTATAGTACCCTACAGCACATAGCTGTGCGGATTTAGGCGTTTATTGTTTGATAAAAGTCGTTTCAACTTGATTGGTTGTCACAACCGAATGATTGTTTATTTAGGACCCAAATAGCAGTTTTTGGGCGTCAATTTAACGTTGGCGCGTACTCCGATAATTCCAGTGGGAGAGCTAACAGGAATGCTTAGGATTCTGGGATACAGCCGGACAAAAGTCATATGATCAATTAAGACCACTAGTGTACCCAGTGCGTTGCATAAAACATCAAACAATCAAAAAACTCAAAACAATTCATTGAATACCTTCTTTCGCGTTTTTTTGCTAACTCTCCTCGAAAAACCAGCAAACAGATATATTCCTGCTTTGCTATGATATCAGTGATCGCTCTAGATTTAATGAACTTGAAAAAAGGGTACGTAGAAACAACCAGTTTATTCAAACAACATCACGTGGTTTTTTTGTGAAGAATTTTTTTCTTCTCATTTTTTGTTTTGTGTACAGTGGAAACCAGAACTATCACGGCATTGTCCTGGTATACCAATTATTGTATTGGGTCTCAAAAGTGATTTGAGAAAAAGTGATTTAAATGGAAACTGCATATCAGTTGATGAGGGCATAGATATGTCTGTAAAGCTAGAGGTAAAACACTAATAACATATTTTCTTTTATTATTATCTAACTAGAGGTTTAAGGCGTACAGTCACGTAGATTGTAGTTCACTATTAGGCCTTGGTGTTGATGAAGGTAAGCTTCTTTTTTTTTTTTTTGGGACAAAACTATTTTGTTTGTACTGGCTGTCAAGTTAGTTTTCTGGTACCTGGAAACTATGTTTATATTTATATTTGCTTTATTATAGCTGTACATGAGGCTATGGTTGTACATTTAGCTCATACAGGTAAACTAAAACACAAACAAAGATGTACATTAATGTAACAATAAAAAAAAAAAAATTAAGTGCAATAAGAAAATTCTTACAAAGAAATTAAAAAATCCAACCCACATATGTTGGGATTGAGTGTTCGATTTTAACAAATGGAAAGAGAAATCACATATTTATAAGATATTGTTGTGTTGACCTCTGCCACAGTCAAGGAAAAAACAGTACACCGGTTTTTCCATTTTAATTAAGTGGTAGCTCAGATTCAAGTTCGTTATCCTTCATTATCCATCTATATTTAAGTCGACCACTGGGATACCAAACCTCACATAACCCTTGTTCCAAACCATCCTTGTACTGAGACCTAGTCTCCATAATACCATTCTTATGCCAAGCCTCATACAATCCTTCTTTTTTTCCATTTTTGAAGAAACATCTCATCTCAAGAGTACCATTGTCATACCACAGCCTATGTATTCCTTCTGTCTTACCCTTTATATAAAAACTCTTAATTTCAAGTTGACCATTATCATACCATGCTCTATATGTACCATCTTTAACTCCATTGTTCATGATACAGTTCATTTCGATTTTACCATTTTCATGATAAGTTTCATAAAATCCATGTTTGTTACCATTTTTGTATGAGCATTCAGTTCTCTTTTGTCCGGTGCTATACCAGCTTGAATAACTACCTTCTAAAATATCTTTTCTGAATAAACAAAGTACTTCCAGTTGACCATTATCATGCCATTGTCTGTGAATGCCTTCCCTTTCTAAATTTACAAAATTGAATGACACCTGTATTTTTCCGTTTTGCCAAAAATTGTTGTAACTCCCGTCTCTTTTTCCGTTTACCTTGTGCATCTTTACTTTAATTTTACCGTCTTTATTGTAAGTATTATAGTACCCATTCTCAACACCATCTTTCATCATTTTTTCACATATGAGGATACCTGATGAATTCCATATTCTTGAAATGCCATTAAGTACACCATTGACGAAATGATATTGTGTTTTTTTGTTTCCGTTTTTGTACCACGTGTACCAGTTGCCTTGTTTTTCCAAATTTAAATTAAAGTGTGTCAATATTGCTGCTTCTTTACAGATACAATGCCTACAGAAACAAGCTTTAGCAAACACAGTAATTGCAAGGAAAAAAAAAAAAAAGAAAAAAAAGAACACAAATTTTACCAGTTGTTAAATATTGTTAGGTCATGCATAGACGCTATATATTGCTGAATTTCGGGAGGTAGAGCGATAAGCGATGCTTTTGATGTGTTTTGAGACAGAAACATAGTGTCTGGGCTAACTTCTATAAAAATCGTTAAATCAAGCAATCAACGCATTTTAGACTCATTTTCTGCAGTCACGCACATACAATTGATCAAAACCCAACGCCCCGCGATATCTGTACAAAACCGTTTGAGTATTGGATTACCACCTTTGTTGCTTGTATTTTAGCGTTACGTCAACGTTCTTTGCTTGTTTTATAATTGTGTAGCTGGCTTAACAATGGTCGGGATTCGCCGAACCAATGTTTACATGAACAGATTTATCAACACGTGACTAGCAGCAGTTTTTTTTTCAGCTTACCAAACTTCACCAGTCATGCACACCTTCATATACTTGTATTCCTGTCACAACTTATTGCATATTTGGTTAGAATGGACCGTAAGACTGTGGTGGATCTTCGAATACAAACAATCATTACGAGTAAGACTATTCTAACATAAAATCATGTCATTTTTATTATTGTTTTTTTTTGTATGTCGGAAAGTATCAACATTTGAATACTTCTTAGGATCACTAAACAACACAAGATGCCTCAAATAAAAAGAAATGCTTTTTCTTATGTTTTTTTTACTTGATACGTCTAGCGATCGTAACACCATCAGCAATGCCGAGCACTAAGTAAAAAGTCACCAAAAATGTTGAATAGTTTGCAAAGGTGTTACGTACTTGTCACCTCAACACGGTCGTCTTTGATGATAAACTTGTTCAGTTTGTCTAAAGCAAGTGTGTCCTCATCGTCAGGTTTAGGGTCAAGAATCTTTCCAGACCACAGCACATTGTCAATCTATTCTCACGTGTTAGTATTGTTTTTTTCACAAACAAAGTAAGGTCCAAGAAATGGACGTACAACGACGATACCACCTATTCTAAGAAGTTTAAGAGCATGCTCATAGTACTTCATGTAGTTGACCTTATCAGCGTCTACAAAAAAAAGACTAGTCAGAGAGACTAACAGCGTAGGACGGTGAATTACCTATAAACGCCATATCGAATTTATCAGCATTTCCTTCTTCCAACAGTTTCGCCAATGAGTCACCTATAACGGTCTTATTATATTGTCACTTCGAACCATAAGTAAGTTTGATATAGGTATAGTACATGCAGGTGCAATACGGAGCTCAATACGATCATCAACACCAGCTTCCTTCCTTTCATAGAAATTAGTTTAACATACAACTGAACAAAAGGTGCTTACCAGTATTGCTTGGCATGACTTGTGAATTTCTCACTTACATCAAGAGCAATGATTTTTCCATCTATTATAAAAAACCGTTATAGCCTCTGTAACCATTGTAAAACCGTTACCTGCAGGCAGAGCCATAGCAACAACAGTTGAAGAATACCCGGTGAATACGCCAACCTCCAGAACTCTCTTAGCGCCCATTAGCTTAGCAAGCATAGCCATGAGTTGTCCTTGCTCTGAAGTGCTTACAGTAAGCACGTGATTTTAGTGTCAAGTGATAGTACCTGGTGCGATGATCATTCTCTTATAAAGTGTTAGTACGGTACCAAAAACAAGTTTGTACGCGTACAGATTTTGAACCAAGTTTTTCTATTGTTTCGTCTCGAATCTTCTTTAGAATTGGCGCTTCTCTTGTTCCATGCGCTAGAATATATTTGTACATCTCAGGGGTAACTTGGAGACCAGTTTCTGCCTTGGTTAATCTTCTTTTTGTTTCTGACATGTTTAGAGCGTTTAAACTATTGGGATATTATTAAAATAGTTCATTATACGCGGTTTAGATACCTTAGAGTTGTTGTTATACTAATAAGAGTATTTTATTAATAATTTTTCAACGCCCAAAAAAAAAAAAAAGTCAAAGCGTGTACTTCCTAAATTGGCACGATGAAAGCGTGGAGAAAAAATAACTCCATTTGACGCTATCACCAATTTCGATTTATGAGCTTACAGGTTAGACATAGATATCATTATAGACGTTCGGGGAAACTAGTGGGCCGGTACTGCCCAGAAGTTTCAAATAAAGTGAAAAAATTCTCAAATGCAACGAAATTTCGTCAAGTTTTATTTCTTCGTCAACGTAGGCGGTACATAAAAAAACCCTGCACTACTCGCAAGTGCGGAATCCTATTTGATCGAGGAAACCACCTGTGCGGACTGAATCTATGTATACACACTCATTGATAACAAGTTTTTTCTCATCTGTTACGCGAAAGATTAGTTTCTACAAAAACGCCCTAAACTACAAACAACAGTACCTAGTGATTGTTTTCCAGCTGTCACGCAATCGTCACCGTCTACGCATAACTTGATATACGTCACAACGTTTCTTCCGCCAACCTACAATGAACGGTGTCTTATAAGAAGCCAAAACCTTTCTACTGCTACGCACGAAGGATGTGTAAACTTCTGCGCTCGAGAAACCATTTTCAATGTTGAGAGTCCTAGATCCTCTACCTCTACCACGGCCGAACCTGTAGTCATCAAGATAAAAGGCATTTACAAAGTCACCAGACTTGAAAGAAATTTCTCTGTGTTTTGTAGAGTCTATATTCTTAAACTTTCCTCCATCTCCACCTACGCGAATATGTACAGGAGCACTCTTCTTTTCCTCAAGAGCAACTTCATGTAACCCACGTCAACTACTACTTGGTATATTCACTGAATACTACTTACCTTCAACGTCGCTCGATGTCTCATCTTTAGAACCAATGTCCATCTCTATTACTTTTGTGTGATACGGTAGCTTCTCATTAAAAACAGCATTTCCGAGAGTATCTCCCTTTTGTTGTAGGCGTAAGCAACAAGTTAACTTTTGCATGCAAGAAGCAACCCTACCTTGCCAATAGCGAAAGCAAATGAGTCGAAAACACTAAATGTTTGACCTTTGTCTTCACAACCAAACCAAACTCTAAACTCGCAATCTGCATCCTCTGGACAGTGCTATAATAACAAATTAAGAGGCATAGAGTAAACTCTAACTAGCTTTGTTCATACGTCGTTATAATCAACTTGCTCTGTTCCATCAATGACACCATCAAAACCCTTCCATACGTAATCTGGGTACACTGCGCTTAATGATTTTGTCGTTTTTGCATTTGATGCGAGTACAATTGATGGCACGTCAATTTCAGCGTGCGTGTCATCTTCATTTGTGTATGTAAGGCTCACTCTTATTGAATCACAATGCTACCAAAGCTGTCAGTGGATTGAAAAGAGAGAAAAATCGAGTACGTTTTTTGTAACGAATTAAAACGGCGCAAAATCAGCTTTGTCTCATCAAGAGCATAAAAAAGCGACGTAGAAATTGTGCAATAGCACAATGTCTCATTTTGATTAAAACTTCGCAAAAAAACGTACTAGTGATACTTCTAGAGGCAATCCAATACCTGATACAAGCGTGTAGCTGTCATCGATTTGTTTTGGATCAAAATTTACTCCAAGCCACCACAAGTCTCTATCGTGCTTTATGACAACAGAAGGTTCATCTGACGGCGTAAAACATCGACAAACAGCCAACAAACTAAGTGCAACCAAAATCAAACAAATCGTTTTACAACTCATCTGCAGCGCGTTAGTAGCGATAAAATCGTTTTTTTACACGTAGAACCCGAAAAGAAAAAAAAACCGAGTTGCAACGGTTATTAATGCTATCGTTGTTTTCCACTTACTTTAGCGAGTGCTAGGATATCTCCAGAGTCGTTTTTACTTGTTCTGCTGAACACCAAAAAAGGATAAAACGTTCACTAGTCTTTAATTTTCTTCTGGGTAATGTATAACATCTAATACAGCAGTAGTGGACATTTAACGCAGTCTAAAACGAAAAAAGGCAGTTGTAGAACAGAAAAAAAAGAGATCAAAAATAATGACCGAAATTCTCGAAAAAACCGTTTTTTTTAGTTGCTAGATGTCTTTTAGTGTACCAAAAAACGACGTTGTTTTACAAGGGTTGTTATGCTATTGATTTATTATGAGAAGCTGCTTCAAGGCAAAGGTTATAGTTTACATCACTCAAATCAGTAAAAACTTTTTCATTTGAAACATACTTGTCTGTATCTGTAATGTTATGTTCCTTTAAATAATTATTCCATTTTGATTCTGAATAGATACATTCTGATCTTGATTTTGCAAACATATAGAAATTTGTGTATTGTGTCATAGCACTACGACCATAGAAAAGATACCTATCAAAAAAAAGTAAAATAAGAGTTGGGAAAAAACAAAATGGAAAGTTTCAAGTTTTTGTCTATTAACCAATTTTGATGATGAACTTTGTTGATTGGGTGTAATCGAAATAATTTAATGTGAAAATAAAAACGCAAAAGTTTTGGTGCGATAGATAGCGAAAAGCTAACACCAGAAGATTCTGCATTATTTTTGTTGTAAATTTTTAGTAAACTTACATTTCTACTACTGCAGCATTCCCCCAGTCATCTACTTCATCTCTCTTGTACAATCCAAACCTTGGTTTGTATGGTTAGCGCAATGCAATTCGTAAGGCTAGTTGTAGGGTACCCTTGCGTTTCAGACTCGTAGCCTGCTATTGCTATCCATAAAATCTTGTCTTTGTAGTGCTTTAAAACTCTCCTTACTGATAGTGTAATACCACTATTAAGACGATATGGCGCTGAATATTTGAGATGAGGTGTTAAATCATCTTTCCATGTAAATGACCAGTCATCAAGCAAACTATTTGTACCTTCCTCAGGTGCTAATAAATAAGTTTTAGATACCCTGAACAAATTGGTTTATTAGTACCTTTAAACGTCATCCCATGTTGTAAAAACGCTTCAGCATATAGTGCCTGATAATTAAAAAAGGTTTGTAAAATCACGTGGAAGCAAGTTACGGTGTAATTTCGGTTTTTTTGAAAAGTTGATAACGGAAAAAAAAACAAACCAAGTTGTACAACTTTAAGCAACCTTCAACGTACAATAAGTAATTGTGGCACGTGTTTGTCTTCACCAAAATTCCTTCTTATAAAATAAGAAAACCATCCATTGAAAGCAATCTTGGCTTGTATCCATGTATAACGCTTGGTGCAACGAGTAATACTTTGATCATCAAGGTGGTATTTGCGAATAACGTATTTTCTTGCTTTTTGTTCAATTGCTTTGAAAACAATATTATTAAAGTTGTTTATAGCTCCTAGCGCTTGTACATCCGTTTTACTACCAATTACTGCTAGCGTCTCGAATAGGGTGTATAAAAGCTCCACAGGGAGCTTTGGAATGAAATTAGATGCGTTGAGCTCTTTTTTAAAATACGTTAACTCAATTTGATTGTATAATGTCTCGCAAGTACCAAGGAACGACTTCTTGATACCTCTAATGGCGAATGACATAGAGTAAGTCAAAAGGTGAAGACTGATGAAGAATGTTTGCGCCACTTAATAACTGTCCAGTTTTGAGCTGTTGGCTGAAATTATGTGCTGGGCGCGCGATCGCGCTAGGGAGGTATTCTACAGTCTAGTCTACCTTTTGTTGATGATATCCCAAACTGCGACAAGACGATTTTGACTTGTACACAATACTTGTAAAATAGAACTTAACGGAACATTAAGGAGAATCTTGACCAGAATAAAAGCAAAAGTTTGTGTTGCTTTGGTTAGGGACTGATTGCGATAAATATTCGCGTGCGGAAAAACATGTGATCATTCATGTGCCTTTATCACCAAAATAGTGCGTGTTGAGAAAACAGTGGTAAGGTAACATGGAAGAAATTGCCTAACAAGAAAGGTCCAGATTGTTATGTAGGCAGTGACAATATTATATCGGATCTGGAGCTCCATTGTATGTCTTAGAATGGACATTCCTTGTGCAAGCAATGGGATTTAAATATTTAGTATTAACGAGAAAAATCTGAGTACAGAAGGTGCCAAGCGCTTTTTTTAACGGAACGTTTTTACCCGTTATAAAATTGATAAAAAGTAAACGAATTCATTCAGTTGACATAAGCAACCAAGTACAATGGCTGACGCATACACTAAGCTACAAATAAAAGCAAAGAAGGAACTACGCGCAAAGTTTGAATCAAAGGAAGAGCTAGAAAAGACATTTAATGCGCTATCTGATGCTGTTCAAAAAGAAATGGAGGAAATAGCGAAATTAGGTCCTAAAGCAGTTGCTGAGGTACAATTTCAAGATATAGTAGATGGTAAAGTGACTACAGAGCAAATAAACGAGTGGTAAGGCCAGCAATTTCAGTTAAATCACGTTTAACTTGAATTGCGTAGTAAACGACGCGGTGCGATAATTATACGCGGTGTTATACCTGAAAAAGAAGTAAACCAACTCAATTCAGCTATTGAGACTTATGCTCTTGAAAACAACCTTACAGTACGTACTCTTGCTCTATTTACGTACTAACGGATCTAAGAACAACGCAGATAGCCTCTCTAAGTACTTTTCAAGAAAAGGCGCCTCTCCTATCTTTCCAGTGTATTGGGCGCCTACGCAAGTCGCTCTTCGCCAACACGATAATATGGTGAAGGCTACAGGATTCTTAAATAGACTTTGGCGTTGGAGGCACGAGTTTTAGATGAACTTGTAAGTTGGGTTTTTTGACGCGCATGTAGGGACGACAAGCAGATATTTTTTGATCCAGACAGACCAACAATTTATGCGGATAGGTGTAGAATAAGAGCACCAAAAACAAACCGCGGATTAATGCCCCACATTGTGCGTAGAAGCAAACAGTTTTACTTTAACAACATATTCAGTGAACATCACCTGTCACTTTGTCATTGACTTTTTTTGCCTTAGGACGGTGGTAGTGTAGAGAGATGGGTTGATAGTGATTATCAAAATTATTACGAGAAGGTATTCAAAGGCGAAATAGAATCATTTGATCCTTGGGGTACGTTTTCTTGATTTGACATTCTCGTTTTTTTCGCAAAACCATGCCAAATGACATTCTGTATATTTTCTTTCTGATACGGAAAATTTAGATGGAGAACATAGAGTAAAAGTACAGGAAATTGAGTCTCCAAATAACTCTACAGTATTTCGTTCATTTCAAGGATGGGTCGCATTAACTTCACAGGCACATCAAATTTGATGTTGGTTTCAACTTACGAGTTCGTGTAGGGTCCTGGAGATGGTACTTTACGTGTTATACCAAGTGTCAAATTGGCTACAAGCTATATGCTACTCAAACCGCTTGTAGAGGCAACAGATGATGCGGATTTGTGTGGTGCTTCATATGGAAAAGTAAGTCATTTATAGTTTTTGACCTTCAAATGCTGATCACACTCAAAATTAGAGCCAAAAAATAGTTCCTAAATTCCATGAGGATCTTCTAAAGGGTATTGTTACTATTCCAAAAGTAAACCCAGGCGATACGTATGTCGAAAATGACAACTGCATTTCTTTTCACATTCTAATCAGCGTTTTTTTCTTCTTTAGAGTTTGGTGGCATCCTGATCTTATACACTCAGTAGAGCAAAAACATGAAGGTACAGGGTACTCGAATGTTGTATATATTGCTGCTACTCCTTTATGTGAGAAAAATTCCAGATACATTGTACGCACAGTCTCAATTTACTTGTTTTACTAAAAACGATATAACTAGGCAAAGCAACGCCAAAGCTTTATTGATGGCAAGCCAGGTATGTAGCTATTATTAAAATAACAACTGCATTAACCATATGCATAGGTCCCGACTTCCCTCAAGATGAGAGCGGTGAAGGAAAGTGTTCAAATAGGGCAACACCAAAAGACCTAACAGCTACTGGTAAAAGAGTATTTGGATTCGTAGAGTGAGTATTTGCGTTAATGACGTTTTAATTTAAAATGCTTATTATTTTCTTTAAAGGTGGCCTGTTCCAGAGGGCGATGATGAATTATCTTTGTTTATAACTAAATGTAACAGCGAGTTAAAGCTTGCTTAGCTTCTTTATAGCTCTCAATAAAAAGTAGTTTCTGTTGTGCTATTATTTGGTAAAAAGCATAGCTGTCTGACCGTTTGTGGACCTGACTGTCCATGTGCACCTTGTGTTCCTATTTAAGCTATGATTACCTATTGCATTCAGATAGAGACTTCAGAGTTGACTATGAATGAAGAAATAGAAGGAGCGAAGGTAAAGTTGGGAGTGAGAAGTGGATTTGTATCCAACTGCAACAAAAACAATACAAAACAAGAAGAAATTGCAAGATTATACAGTAAACAGATCATGTCACATGTCAGCTTACTGCTTGTATACAACCTTTCCATAGGTCTAATACAAATGTTTTAGAAGATTGTTTAACTGTAAAAACAAGTCTAGGACCATCACATAAACTTGGAGCACTCCATGAAGATGACATGTAATTTTCAACTGAATCTATACAAAAAGATTCACCTTTCACTATTAAGGTACCTTCTATCAATTTACTCTGAACACTCAAACCATCAGGGCATGGATGAAATGTTCCAGCAAATGAAAATAGGGTACCACCTCCAGAAGAATATAATTCCATTTTTCCATTAATTAAATAATGTGTTCCTCTGCTTCTTGGCCTTGTGCTGTACTTCTGTCCTCTAAAGATCATTACAGCTCCTGATTGATATACTCTCCTTTGCAAATACGCATTGAGGTATGCCACAGTTTCCATGTCGGGCAGAGGGCTATCGAGAGTTGCTTTGTATGCCAGAACAGTATCTTCAACATCAATTGTTTCTGTATGCCCAAGTTCTTCATCTAACTTTGTTCCTATGATCTTTTTCCAGCTACCACCTACCTTGCAAACTGCTGAAGGGCTTAAATAGAAATATCCTCGGCTTGACGGAGGAGCAGAAGATACATGAGGAAAGCCTGAGTATTGGTTTGAGAGTACACTTGAAATGATAAATGTCGTAGCACTTCTAACAAGTTGCATTCGCTCAGACACACGACTTCTGTCCTTAAAACAGGGAATGGTTCGTCTACAGCCGATAATAGAGAGCGGAGCTTTGAAAACATGGCTTTGAGGTCGGGAGAGTCATTGTGCGCCATCCAAGAGAGTCTTGCTGCGCGTACGCGCGAAAGGAACGGTTTCCACAGGTTTTTGCTTCTCTTGGCCGTGTTGTATGTTGTACTGTTTATTAACGTGAAGGAACGTACATCATTTAGCGAATACAGAGCATTTGGCGCAATATGATAAATGAATATCTCCTCGGGCACTGGACATAACAAAAAAGTGGAAGGGTACTTTGCTGCCATGTTACTTGTAGGGAAGCCTAATTTTGAACACTTGCACCATTCTGACTTAGGTTGACTGACGTAAATTGAGTTTACGAATATTTGTGTGAAAATTTAACAGTGACTTGGCTGTTTATACAGAAGCAATTTTGGTTCTCGTTTCATTGCATATTGTGCCAAGTGAAAGATAGCTGTGCAATGTTAATCGACGTATTAAGTAGTTTGAAACTGTGTAGTATAGGTTATGAAAAGTGTTGACTTTATTGAAATTCAATAACAGAAAAAGTATATCCACCACAACTACATTTCCAAGGGGATACAACACTGCCACTTGAAATACTTGGTTTGGCTGGTACATCCCATGGTGGTAAAGAAGATGGTATATTGCTCCATGTTGCTATTATAAATTTGTAAGAAAAGATCACGTGATGAGAATTGTAGGTAAAAACAAATTTCAAGAAGATTCAAGGTTACCTTTGTCTTCAGCATTCGCTTTGTAGGATATTTGCTTGAATGTTTTGAAGTCAGGTTCTTTGTTCAATTCAATGACAATATCTTCATCGCATCTGTTCAATACTGCCAATGCCATACTATCTTTCCCTGTGAAAGCGGCTGCTTGTATACAAGATAAATTGGCAAATCCAAGATTCTCAATGCCAATGGTTGGAGCATTTGTTACCTTGGTTTGTAGTCAGCCAAAAAAAAAAAACAGCTCTGGTTATTCAAGCGCTTTGTAGACATACTTCAACTGGATGCATCATTTCGCTTTTGTATAATGCAATGTAGTTTAGGAGTGCCATGAACTGTGAGGTTTCGCTGACTTGTGGGTAGGATACATCTCAACAAAGAGTTAAATGGAAATATTAGTTTGAATTGTATTTGAGTATTCGGGCGTACCTACAACCTTGATTATACCGGCACTTGTATCCCATGCTAGGTTTGTGGCTGAATGTATCATTACCATTTCAATTTGGTCATGGTAGTTGACACCTGTAAGCATATGTCCCAACTAATCAAAACTGAGTTCAAGACTAAAAAGGAAAAAATTACCATGAAAAACGCGTGAGCTGGACCATTACGAATAGACTCCAAGTACGGTTGATGTCCTGCTATATTATACTCTGTCAACCAAAACTTTACTTTGCTTCCAAAAAGTGTTTGACTACTTTCTGTGGCTGTTCTCAATGCAGCTTCCCCAAAAGGAAGCAAGTCTACCAAACAAATTAATATTAAAACAAGCTACTTGAGTGTTCCTTACACTGATGGGACTTTATCTATACCAAACTTTTTTGCTTCGATGTCATTCATTCGGTATAAATGTATGGTCAAGGCATCAACCATATCAACATATTCTCTTATCTCCTTATTCCACGCATCTGGTTTACCAGGCTTTTCAAGAATCTGTTTCGCAAAGAAAATAATGAGAATAGAACAATCAAGAAAATGGTTTTAAAAAAAATGCCTTACCTCACTAAATGATGCGACAGCAGCGATCTTAGCGCTAGGAAATAAGTCTAGAATCACGTTCAGTATATAATACAAAAAAAGATATGGGAGGTGCTTTTAGGGACGTACTTCTGGCATATGCAATAACAGGTTTGCATTTTTCCATGTACACTGTAGAGTTTGGAAACACAGGCCTGTATTGCTCGAGGTAATACTCGTTACCAAGCTCAAGATACATGACATCAACATTCGATGCTTTTATTGTATCCAGCGATGCCTTGATTTCCTCAACCGTCATAGTAAGCAAGTTAAGGTCAATCACCGCTGATTCTAAAACAGATTAAGTTTTTCAATGGATTATAAGATTGCGCACGTGATTTCACATGTGAAACAACTCCATTGAAAAAATTCTTTGTGCTGAAGGTATTGGCAGGAAACTTGGACGTTGGTACTGCCCATTTCTCGCATGCCCCAACATTGCATCCTAAACGAAAAGAAGAACTGTTAATCTCTCAATCTTTCTGGTGTATCACGAAATACCTTTTACATATTGTGATGACGTAAGGTTCCAGTAATTTGCCACTGTGCCACCTACGCTGCTTTTAGATTATTGGTACGTGAATAAAAAAACTGAAGTTCGAAAATGAGAGTGTTGGCCACAAGGTACTGTAAATATTGTGGAGTCAGGTCAAGTTAACGGTCTGGTTTTCTTAGTATAGTAATTTTTTTTACCACGTGGAAAGGCGTCATGCAAACCGCTCTCAACAGAGCTGATACCCCTGTTAAACATGTACAACATACTGTTTGTTACGAGCATGGCGTAAATGGGACAAATTACGTTCCTGTACCAGAGTTTGACATAAATCTGTAACTGTTCCTTACTCAACAAAAAAAAAACTTTCCAAAAAAAACATGTGCAATGAGACCGTAGGGCGCTGTACTACACTTTTGAAAAAAAAAATGAAACGGATAAAGTCTGTTGCTGGGTTTCCTTTTTGAGAAAAGTAAAAAAAAAAACTGAAGCGTTAACTTGACCTGACTCGACAATAGTAGTTTCTGAGCAGATTGATGTTTTTTAAATTTTATTTGGATTATTCTAAGTTATAGTGTTTAATAGTACCTGGAAACCGTACACCACCCATGAATGTGCCTCCAAGACCTGTTTTTAAAGCAGCTAAAAAATGTTAATGTCAAATACCGATCCAAATACCTTTTCATTCGCACGTGAATCGTAGGTAAGCTGAGCACTTATCCACACGTCATTTCCTGCGAATAGCATCGGATTGACGGGTACGCCGTTAGAAACAGTGAGTGTAGCTCCATAAGTTGATGAAACAAACGCAAGAAAGCCAATAAAGACTAGCAGCTGCATTTTGTGCTTGATATCGAAACTTCTATTGACAATTTCACACTTTTTGTGTAAAATTGTTTAAAGAAGGGGCATAGCGTAGTGTGAATAGCTCTATTGGATACTACAGATATTTAGTGAACACGTGCGTAAACATGTATGGTAATATTTTTGTTGTAACCAGACTGTGCCAAACACAACGTGGTGTTTGAGGCGTAAAATCCTAAAACAAGCTCCGCCAAGAACTCGAACAAAATAAGATCAACTTTTTTTCAAAAGTTTGGGGTGTTCACTGCGAACGGGGAAGAACGAAGATTCAATGTAGGCATACGGACTAGGCTGTGTGACAGTACTGATATTAGGCACTTTATTTGAGAACCTTCGCTTAAAGAAAAGTGAATCACACAAAGATACCAAAGTTGAGCTGTAACTTGACTCAATCAATCATTTTCGTTAAGGAATACCACAAAAAGGTTATGCAATTACCAAATAAGCATGTTTGTGAAGTTTGTTCTTTATTATTTATGGCGATACAACTTGGTGATTTTCGTATTGTACATTTTAGCCAAGTGTAATAGAAGGTTTTTTCTTGTTTCCCCTTGTTTGGACATAAAAGCATCTACAAACTTTCTTGTAATCTTTCGTAGTCTTCGCCACAAGCAGTGTCAATGATTTTTCCACTCACTATTAGGAAAAGGCCTTTGCTTCGGCATCTCTAAACGAATGTTTCTTTCATATGAATTACAGACACAATATTTTTCATGTGATGAATAGCAACATAATGGTTTATTGTGTATTAGATATGTAAGTGTATGTTGGCACTGGCTTTTACAAGCACTTTTTGGTAACTTGTTAGCACATGATAATACCAAAACTACCTTCAAGTCGGAAAAGGTAAAATCTGGAAGTTTTTAAAATCTAGAAATGTAAAGGAAGTATGATGGAAGTGTTTTTTCTCACCACACCATCAATAAATATACCACATAATCTTCCTTCCTTGAGGGCCGGGGTGCTATAGCCCATGTCCGGCGGCTGAGGACTCAATTTGTAGATGGTGTGGGGAGAAAAAGCACTTCCATCACACTTCCTTAACATTTCCAGATTTAAAACATCCATATCTTACCCACTCCCCTTCAAGTGCCATGATACCTTCGGTAGATACAAGCCAACAACTTCTAAGCTTTAAATTGTGTACGCCTGTCAGTGCTATAATACCCTCGTCTGTAACCAGACATTTAAAAATTTCAACGGTATGAACATGTCCTAGTGCTTTAATTCCTTCGGTTGTGACCCTTTTGCAATTGTTAATTCGTATGGCATGAACGTTTCCAAGTGCTTTGATGCCTTCATTTGTGACATTGTAACAATTCTGAAGATGTACAGTATGAGCAAGTCTGAGCATTTTGATACCTTTGTCTGTAATATTTATACAATTACTAAGTTTAATTGTATGTACATGTCTCAGTGCTTCGATGACATCATCTGTAGCTTGTTCACAAGTATGAAGTGTAATTGTATGCACACCTTTGAGGGCACATAGACCTTGGGCTGTAATGTTACGACAAAAGGTAATTTGAACAGTATGAGCATGTCTTAGCGCTTTCATGCCTTCATCAGTAACTTGTCTACAATTGTAAAGTCGAATGGAAGAACACCTTCGAGCTGTTTGAGGTCACTATCAGTTATATCACACCCAAGACGTAACAAATTATCAATTTTTACAGAGATGTTTTGACAACCTGCAAGCAACGAATGCATAGTACAATCCATGTAGCATAGCTTGATTAAACTGTTCTTCATGATTCCTTTGTATTGTCTGATCTTTAAAATGTCTGGTACACAGTTAAGATAAACTCGCTTGTATCCAACAATATCATGGATGATATCAGACATTAAGATACAAGATTGTGCAATAGAGAATCTATCGTTTGCATCCGTATGGTGTATAATACTCACAATGACCTGGGTGGAAAATCTAAAATATTCAAGGCTGTCACGTGCGTACTATTAAATGTTAGCAAAATGAAACGCAAAAAGTAACGGCATACTCTCTTGTTTGCTTCTGCTTTGGTGCTGCGTTCTCAGGTACGAGAGTATTGCTACTAGGCTCGGCGTTTATGTGGTTCCAAAGAATGTTCTTTAGTTGTTTTTCAAGTTGCTTGTTTGAAACGTCTAATACACTCTCAACTTGTTTTACTAGCGTTTCGTGTTGTTTTTTCGTTATTTTACCAAACTCTTCCGTGTGGTTATTGTGATAGTACTTGAGCACCTGCTCTACTGAAACGCCGGTGAAATTCATTGTTTAACTGCTGTGTAGGTTACTTTGAATAAAGAGCACTGTGATAATTTTAAGCGAAGATATTTCCAAGAACATACGGCTAAGGCAGGTAAATCCGACTAACTGATATCACTAAGGCCGAAGAATAATGTGCTGTTGGACGTAGTGCTACAAATCAGATCGTTGTCAGGGATTGGTGGCACATCAGTTAAAGGTAAGCAAGGTTAACAAAAAGGTATATGCGTAATGGCATAGAACACTTCTAAAGAGGAACAACAGAGAATTATTGACTTTTGGATCTGCGACAACCTAGCATTTATTTCGACAAATGCAAGCAATACTGTCAAAAATTGTTTAGTGAATAAGAGGACTTAGGCTTAAGAGATATGAATCTTGTAGAATCAAGTTTATTGCTTATTAAAATACTGGTTTGTAGTTCTTTGACCTGGCGTATTTTTACGATTTTTGGATTGATTCCGAGATACATTTCTTTGCATCTTTGATAAATTCTTGTTACTCTTCCCTCCAGTGTATGTAACTTTTACAATAGGCGCAGGGTACGGTCGTCCTTCCTTGAATCCAAGTTTAATCTGCTCAGCTCTTGACATTGTTTCAGGTCGAATTCTATATGCAGGTGGTAGAGACGCAAGCTGAGGGAGCCAATAAGCGATGAACTCACCTTTTCGGTCTAGAAGTGGATCAGAAATGTTGGAAAAAAATAAGAATAGAATTTCTTTGACGTACCATAAACAGTAGCTTGTTTGTGTACATTAAAGTATCTCCCTGGTCTAGGATCAGTACCTACACCAGCTACATATAGCCAGTTTCCATAATTCGCACAAGGGTCATGATCTATGAGAACAGACTCAAACCATTCAGCACCCTAAAACATGTATGACTAAATAAGGAACAAAAAGAAGGAAAAGTACCAATCGCCAATCTAGCTTTAAGTCGTTCACTAGGAAACTAGCAACATTTTGGCGTCCTCTGTTTGACATAAATCCAGTGGCATTTAGCTATATACATGTTAGGGACCATGAGATACGAGTTGATTGGTACTTGTATTTGATTTGCATCTACAAAAGGAATGCCAACTTGTCCATGTGCCCATTTATTAAAAAGTGTCATATCTTGACCCCATTGCACATTTTTTGGGAATTCTTTGATACCATTCAGATGAAAGAAACGATTCTTGTACTTTAAAGCCAGGAATTTGAAGTAATCTCGCCACAGGAGCTTACAGTGTCAGTCGAAAATCGTACAATCGGTATGTAAAAAAAAACAAAACACATACCTCAAAAGTAAGCCAGTATGTACTCTTATTCGATACAATATCGTTTTGGTACTTCATCACTTGTTTATAAATATATCTTGGAGATATACAACCAAAAGCAAGCCATGGAGAAAACTTGCTAGAGTAATCCATGCCCTTAAAACAAACATTAAAAAAACCATGAAACAGACAACTTACGAGCAATCCGTTTCTTGTATCCTTGTACGTCTGAAGCAACTTGTGATCCCAAAAATAATGGTTTAAACGTGATAGCGCACTGCTTTCACCGCCAGGAAGGGATACATCGCTCTTATATTTTCCGTTCAAGTACTCTTGTAAAAAGTCTGTATTGTCTCCTATTGCCATTAAAGAGCTGACTGAAGGCACATCTCCTGCGATAAAAGACGAAGGTAGGATATCTGAAACTTTAGTTACAATATCCTTTGTGGGTACAGGAACAGGATTGCGAACTTCAGTTTGCTTCTCAACGAGTGTACGGAACTTTGTGTATTGCTCCAAAACACCATTTTCCTAGAATTTTTTTAGCGAACGATTCTCGCACTCAGGATGTAAGAGTTCTTTGTACGACCTTTGGATTTTCTGGATCGAATGGTAAGTCTTGTAAGTGACACATTGTTTGCCCTCCCCAATGACGTTCTAAGATGGTACTAATGTTATTCTTCTTAAGATGTTTAACAAGTTTTTTTTCAACATTAACCTCTTCTGAACAAATCTAAAATACTTAGTTTGACTTTCTTATGCACGTAAGAAATACCTCTTGGTGTGCGTATACTTTTGACACGCTTATAGAGTGCTTGACTTGAAGATCTTGGATAAGCTACAAGATGTTAAGCTGACAATGTAATAACAATTTGTAGTACCTCGGTAATAATTGTTTCTGGGTGGCCCATACGGACTATTAAGTCGCTTCCAAGACTCTTTAGGTTAGATCTCAAATCTTGAAGACTCTCTACCTATGTGATAGAGTCATGTCAAGTGTTCAGGAAGGTGGATATAAAGTAGTGAAATTTCATCAAAAAACTTAAGTTTCTCACCAAGAATTTTGCTCTGTGTGGTCCTGTGCGGGGGAATTTGAAGTTACGGGTTTTGCCAAAGTGTCTTGGATCAACACAATACACAGGTAGAACGTTGCCATCGTTTTCTCTCACCGCTGTTAATAATGGTTCGTGGTCATGAAGCCTTAGATCATTTCTATTACGCGTAAGGAGTGTTGTTGAGGTATTTAGAATCGATATCGGGTGTTTTGGAAGGAAATTTGTTTCTCCGTACCTAAACCACACTATCCCAAGTACTCGAGATGCTACTGATGCCATTTGAGTGAACCGTCGCAACTTTGACAAAATAGCGAATAAGGCAGTTTCAGCATTAAGCCAACTCTCACGTTTTGTCTAATTCTATTTAAACTCCTGTTATTCAACACTAATACATAATGGCCAGTAGTCCTCCTCCGGACGCGGAAGTTCAGACGTTGATATCAATGTTCAGCAAAGTTTTTGCGCCAAACTTTATTATAAACATATATAATCGTTGTGATAAAGATTCTGAACGCAGGTTCGTAACAAACGACATTTTTAGCTATTAAATGTTCGCAAGTATCAACAAGTTGATGGAAATGGGTTCTGCTGCAATGGGAGGTTATAGTGAGCAATCTATTGACAAATCGGCTGGTCCAAAAGTAAAAATACATCGCCGAGATGAGAAAACGACTGATTTCGCGTCTGCGTCACTTCTTTTATGGCTACACGCTGCAGTTACGCCGGCCGAAAAAAACGTACTCCAACTCATTGTCCAATGCTCGTCAACTGTCGTTATTGAGATGGAGGACGTCGCTGCAGCGACTCAATTTGTTACTGCGAACCCTAGCGTCAAATTAAACAAAAAGTGTCGATTGGTAATGTCAGGCATTCGTAATCAATCTTCTAGTACGTATTTTTAAACACACTAACGCCAAAAACGGGAAATCAGAAGTCGAAATGCTAAAATACTCGCTTAGATCCTGAAGATATTGGCATTGATACTATTAACGTTGTACGGAATCTGATAAGGCCTAGACCTATTCTTGTGTACATCAGTGATCTCTCAGATATAGATGTAGCACACTTTGTATCTCTTCCTCGTGTTACTATGACACAGAATCTCAATATAGTCTATCAGTTTGGAACAACAGACTCGTTTGAGTACGATCTTTTTTTTGGATTTTGTTTGATCACTACTTACTTACTTGTCTACCATCTAATAGGCCTCAACCAAGTGCTAATGCAGGCGCGCAGTGTCCATCAAGTCCTAGGGGAGCTAGAAATCTTACTATACGAAGGAGACCTGCTAGAAGGCTTGTTAGTGCCCAACAAGGGTCTCTAAGTACTATTCTTAGTTTTTTAATATTGCACATGTTTTGACACTTTTCGTATCAGATGTGTCAGAGGCTACAAAGAAAAATCTCGCTAGTTATCATAAAAAAGTACACCAGAGACAACAAAGTCGCACAGAGAGCTCTCTAACGTTAGAGTTGTCCATACGTTATCGTAAGTATTTTGGTTGGTTTTTTTTTCTTGTCAAATAATTTTTTGTAGATATTGATGAAGATGATGTGAAACGACTGATAACTCAGTTTAAGAAGCATGATGTTAATAATAGCGGAAATATTGATCAGTCAGAGTATATTACATTATTACAAGCACTGCTCCCTGACTTAGATATCAAGTACGCAACCATTGTTTCAAAAATAGCCAAACTGTTTCCAACAGAAACTTTTAGGTACATCAAGTTTTTAGCTCGTAGACATTTCCGAAAGCAAACTCAAAAGTCCTTGGAAGATATAATACAAGTATATGAAGATATTACACTTCATCCTACACGTATATTATCATTGATTCTATTGGTGGACTTAAAGGACGAAGGTAGCTAAAAAATAACATATCTTCTCTAAGTTTTTTTTTCTAGGTTTTGCTTTGCACGAGATTGAAGAAGTACTAGAAGAGTGTGCTAGAGAAAATTGGTTAGAACTCGAGTACTTTTATAAACTCCCTACAGTTTATATTGGGAAGCTTAAAGAGATATTAAAGGAGAAGACTGCTGATACTTCTAATGAATTAACAAAAAGTACAAGTTTCAGTGCAGCTGAACCTTCTTCACCTAAACCTGTTACTAAAGTAACAGATCAAGTTATTAAAGCTAGAAGTTATGACGTAAGTCTTAGCCGCATATATACTAGTATTAGTACACCTATAGACGCTCATAATTCTAAACTAGAGGATAGAACAGAAACAAAGTAGCCCTGTTCAAGTTGGAGAAAGAAAGGTTGCTTTTGCTGCAAAGAAAGTTAGCGTGATTGAACCAAACAAACGCACTGCTAGCCCTGCTAGAAATGGTACAGAAGTAAAACCATCTTCGAGGAACATGCTTGCAGAGCGTAGACGTAGACGCATTAATAGGCTAAAAGAGTCGATGTTTGATTTAAGACAAGTAAGAACTTTTTTTTTTTTAAGTTGATTCGAACTTTGTCACAACCTGACTTTTGTTCTTTAAAGTCTATTGTCAGAGTTAAATCTGTAAACCTTCCTGCAGCAGATAAAGCATTTGATTCATTCGCACAAGCATCTGGATGCAGGGTATGCTGTTAAGTATACTAGTGCTCTATCCTAAACATTTGTATCAGGAAGCTGTTGAGTTGTATGGTAAACTGCTAGCTTTTGTTGGCAAAGAAGCTGATGTTCATCAACGGTACCTTTGCTTTAGTGTTGATTCCTGTAATACCTTACTTACATTGCTATCAAAAAAGGCCTCTTGGTAGCCAGAGATACAAGATTTGGTTCTGGAACATGATTAAGAAGCGACGTAGTCGACCGGAGTATAAAGTAGCACCTTTATCTAAAACACGTGTTGTTATTGTTGGTGCAGGTCCTTCTGGACTCAGACTTGCTATTGAGCTACAATTACTTGGCGCTCATGTTACTATTGTTGAGAAGCGTAAGAGCTTTCAACGTAATAACTTGGTCCATGTATGGGCTGCAAGTATAAGGTTGTTCTTTTATTTTGAGTCAAATCTAATTTTACTTTTAGAGACCTTGCGAGTATTGGTGTTCGTCCTTTTGTACCTACTTTAGGAAGCCTTAACAGACAGTACATTCACATTAAGGGTAAGATTCTCATTGAATAGATATCAGTAGTGTTAACACGTGCTAACTCACGAGTTTAGAGTTACAGCTCGGTTTACTAAAAATATGCCTTGTTTTGGGTGTTAATTGCGTATTTGGTCGCGAGTTTAATGCTTCACCACAAGTAGAAAGAAGTGAAGAGTTCAAACGCACTATGTATTACACAATGTTGGAAGGGAAAAGGCTATACTACGATGTTATTGTAGGCGCTGATGGCGTGAACAGTAAGGTTTCAGAAACTTTTGAAATGAAGACAAGCAAGATACGTTTTGGAGGCAGAGGAGCAATGATTGGTATCACTGCAAACTTTCAGTTTGATACCAAGAATAAAGCGGAAGCTGATGTCGAAGAACTTGGTGGATTATGGGCATATGCTAGCCCAGACTTGTTTGCTAGTAAGTGATAGTTTTTTTTCTCATTTTTTCGATGAAAAATTGTCACGTGTTTGGTTTACTTTTCTTACCATGTGATTTTTATTTAGAGATGCGTAAACGCGGTGCTGACTTGGAAGTACTTGTATATTACAGGTTACATACGCATTATTTAGTAATGGCTATAAAGAATAGTAATAAGAAGGGTTTATTCAAAAAAGGGATTTTAAAAAAAAAGATTGCAAATCCTCAAAAGCTTCTTGGTGCTGAGAATGTAGATAAAAATGCCCTTGAAAAGTATGTTAAAGATGTAGCTGAGTGTATTGTACGTTCAAAATACTTCTATTACTAGATTCTAAAAGGGTCTTGCTGAGCCGTTGGTTTGGTAGTTTAAGTTCGAAATTACTTAAGTTCTTTTTTTAGGGTATTCCAAAAGGAACAAAGTTCGCACAAGTTATGTCCAGAGACGGTGAAAAAAATGATGTAGCTATATTCGATTTCTCAGTAAATACGTATACACCTTCACCATATGTATTCTCAGAAAAATCAGGTGCAAAGGTACTAGTCTTGCTATTGTTTCTCAGAAGGTTGTTTTGTACTTATAATTTTTTAACAGCTTCATGCCTTCACTGTTGGTGATGCAGTAATACCACCTTTCTGGCCCGATGGCACAGGTGTCAATAGAGCGCTTCATGGTGTATTGGATACAGCATTTGCAATAGTAAGAGCGTCTAAAGGAGTTCCTCCAGCAAAGATTGTACGTGATTACAAGCCTGTTTCTTTTTTTTAACTTGTGTTTTTGTAGAGTAAAAACTTGAAGTTTTGGGTTTCTAGGTTACGTAACTTGCTACCTGAAGGGTTAAAGGAGAATTATAATAACTTTGCATTGGATCCAAGATCAAGGTATAAATTGTTTGGAAAAGCTCCACCAACACGGTGAAGAGGCAGGCATGTAATAAGTAACTTGTTTATCAAATAAAAAAACAACATTAACATCATTACTTTCTGTTTGTAAATCGTATGTTGTTTAACGTGTAGTAACTACAGCAATGTCAAAGCATCTAATCTTTAAAAAGACAACATACTTGCCCTTGTTTATTGGTTATTTAGAAATTTACGGCCAAATAAGTCACTAGTCGGGCACTGCTTAAAAAATGAAAATCGTTTTGAAAAAATAGATTTCGAAGTGATTCTGAAAAAATTGTTTATTTTATTGTGTCAATAGACATAGGTGTATTACAGCCTATTAAAACTCAAAACAACCAAGCAATACAAGAAAAAACGACTAAAACAAGACTGACAAAATTCAGTTGTTTTGAAGAAGAAGTAGGTGCCGCAGTTGTAGGTGCTGTTGTTGTTGGTGCTTCTGTGGTTGGAATAGATTGAGATGGGGCTACAGTTGTAGGTGGTTCTGTTACTGACGTTGATGCTGTTGGAGCAGAAGTTGTTGGAGGTAGAGTTGTAGGCGGACTTGCTGGTGGTATTGTCGTTGGTGAGAGTGTTGTTGGCGATAGTGTTGTGGGAGGCAGTGTCGTTGGAGGTAGAGTTGTTGGTGGTAGAGTTGTTGGAGGTAGTGTCGTTGGTGAGAGTGTTGTTGGAGGTAGTGTTGTTGGAGGCAGTGTCGTTGGAGGTAGTGTCGTTGGTGGTAGTGTTGTTGGTACAACTGGGGGAGGCGTTGTTGGTGGTAGAGTTGGAGCCGCTGTTGTTGGTGGACTATCAACTGTAAATATCATAATGCCAACTTGTCCCGACCCTAGCTGTTGTTGTGGAAAAGTGAAACTACAAAACCATCAGTACGAGTTTAAAAGAATATACACGAGAGCTCAAGGCTAATTAAACGTACCTGAATGAATTGGAATCGAAATTGAGTGGCGTAGGGGCAGTAGTAAAGTTTGAGGAGAGTAACGAAAACCCTAAGAAAAGGTCAGAAAAAGGTACTTTTAATCAACAAGGTGTTGATGTGAAGCTAAAAAATTAAATGAACAACAGTTTTGTTTGTGTAGGTCAAAACTCAAAGCAAACAAGCTATTAAGAAAGGCTGTAGTACCTGCTATAACTGGATCATCCATAAAACATTCCACTCCGAGAGGTGGGAAAGCAGTGGTGCCGTCAACACCAAGGCTGAACAAAAAGGAATTATCGTTAAAATCAAATGTGACTCTCGCTTCTGAAGTGAATGCTAATGCAAAATACTCAACTGCTGTATTAGAAATAATGAAGTCAGGGTTATTCGGTTGTGCAGAACTGTCTAATAGATTACGTGACCCAAAAATTAGGGTACAATTTCCTCCATCACCTTCGCCTGTTCGGGATGTTAGTTTTTTTTTCTCAAATATTTCAACCTCATAAAATGAGGTAGGCGTGTGGTTGACGTGTAATGCAATTGTGAAAGGAAAAGTGCTTTGGTAAAATATGGTTTTGTACAAACGAAAAAGAGGCTATTGGGTCCTTAAAAGGCATGTGAGGTTTGTGTGGCACAGAAAAATATATTGTTTGAAAATGTTTATTGAAAACCATATTCCGACATTATATATATTTTTTTGTGCCACACAAACTCAAAACCCGAAATACGATTCTTGTCAACTCGATAAAAAAGATAGATTTATAGAAAACAGGGTTTTGTTATTTAATATGCGACATTTGTTAATCACAAAGTGTTTGAGCTTGTTGAGGCTGTTTTTTCTTCGTTTTAAACTTAAATATGTTCTATGGGTATTCTGTACTACGTACCAAAGGCTAGAGCAACGGAAAGTAGAGTAAATAGACATAGAAGTGCTTTAATCATTGTGAATGGCTTTGAGGAAGACAATATGTTACTAAAAATACGTGTCTTGTTCAAATTTGGTTAAGTGTACTTCGAGAAGTTGTGTTACATTATTCATGTGATAATTTCTGGTTTTGGAATCAAAGAAATTGACAACCACAATGTTGTCTGTTCTCAATTAATCACTGGTCTTGTGCTAATGTTTACGGAAACCGGCTACATACGTAGCTGGTTTAGGAACTAGTTCTACGATTAGGAAAGAAGAAAAACATCCATTCTGTTTGCCTCACCTAAGGTATACGAGTGGGACAACGAACGCAGTGAGTAAAGGGCTTTGTTGGCTGGGCGCGGTCCGTCATTTTGTTTCGTTTGGGACAAGAACCATACCTTCGCTCGCATTGTAAGTCATTGGTGGATATGGTGTGAAAATCTGTAAAAAGCCAACAGAATTAAGAAAGCTATTTGTGTTGTAGGAGAAAAGTGATGAAACTACGTCAACCGGTCTACCCATTGTGTATTTCTTGTATATTTTGGTAACGCAATGCCGAGATGAAATTATTCACTCTCGTTTTAGTACTGAAGTTCATACTGCAGCTGTATCCTATGAGCATCCTTAACTTTTTCGTTGCTTTTATTACCCACATGCAATAGCTTTTTTATCTGTTGGGCGGTGTACTTTATCTCCAAAGACATACGCTGTACTTTGTGAGTAGTAATTAAAAAAAAAAAGTTCGAAGTACAAATGACAGACGTCAACATTTTTATGGTTTTTTTTTTCACAATTCTTTTTTCAATCTGCTATGCCATAAGCAATTACTAATACTACTACAATCACATTGACAAAGAAGAATATAGCTGCAGGAATCTTCCAATTATTATGCAATAGAACTGCAATCTTCTGTGCAAAAGCAGCAATTGTCGAGAATAACGTAAATAAAATGTCTTTTGGGAAGCTTTGTATTAAGTTGTATATTGCCTCTGGTACTTTTAAGAAGCTTCTCCAAAGGCCACTGATGAATAGAACGTTACATAGCGCGAATATGCCTAAAATAACAAAAAAACGTCAAAGATCATGTAACAGTACTATACGCTCAAAAAGGTTTTAAATATCACTGAAGTGGTGTTTGTGATAGATTTTCTGTTTTTTCGGGTTTTTTGGGATTTGATTAGCGAATAACAACATATTTGGTTTTGGTTTAAAGCAGTTGTGGCTGCGTAGAACGTACCTAGACCACGTAGGAGTGGCTTTTGAACGAGATGGTTTATCAAATAAAATACGATAAAGGTCAAAATAACGACCAGGAGCGGTACTTGATTGCGTAACGTCTTTCCTGTGCGTCTGATGTCGCCTTTTATAGTTAATCAATAAAAAGCTGTACAAGTGTATCTACAATAATAGCCAACGCAAGGTTATGCGTTTACAGCTATATTGATGAATATAAACAATTCTACAAAGTTAACTCACCAAAAAGAGTTCCTTCAGGTTCTGGTTCTTTTTTTACCACTTTTTTTCGCCTTGGAGTATCAACGTGTGGAGTATCAACGTATGGAGAGTCATTAATGTCAGCTATGTCTATTCTATGCCTACGAGATTTGCGTGTGGTCATTCTTGCTATTAGGAACCAACGAGGTCCTATTGTGTGGCTAGTGTAATTTTACAACTTAACTTATTCGAACAATGACTTGACAACATGTCATTTCATCAAATGATTGTATAACCTCAAACGCACTTTGCTTTTTGTCTTGAAACTTGCTACTTATAGAATAGCCGAATACGACTGTGTTACAGTCACTTGAAGTGTCGGCTACAAAATCCATGTGACTACCAACTAAGTAGGGGTAATTAAATATTTATTCTAAATTCTTGCATTTTGTTGAAAAAAACTCTTGTGCACTCGCTTCTTATTTCCTTGAAAAATAACAATTCAGTGATAAGAAAGAAAAAATATAAGTTGTACTTGTGCTTATATGCCGTAGGACTGATATAATTCTCTTGGCTCCAAATACCAATCTTTGAAGCTTTAGCTCTCCTAAACAAAACAACATTAGATCGTTTTCCCAAGAAGAACAACTGACACATTTTTGTCAAAAAAAATTGAACGAAAAAGCAACTTTGCCGCCTCAGTCACTTCACTAGCTACAGTCTCATAGCAGTGGTAAGGGAGGATAACCACTGAGTGTAAAGAATTATTACGTACTCTTCTAGTGCCAAAAGGCGTTTTGTAGTTGTTGCAGGAAGAGGAGAACGTCCTGCATACATACTTGCCATACCTGCATTCAATAATTCCTTTGATGCATTGACATTGTAGAAAAACCACTTTTTATACCAAGTATTACATACAACTCTTGAGTATTGATCTCTTTGAAAGAGCTGTATTGTAACCATTTTATGTTCTATCCTTTTCTTCAAAAAACCTTTTGCAATCTCACCAAAAGCTTGTCCTTCTTTACCAGGTCCATGAGCAATCTCAGGGGCATCTACACCCGATACACGAACCCTTATAGTCTCATCTGGTGATATTCTCTTGACACGACTAAAAGGAGTGATCCTGCGGAGCAGTGGCTTCAAGAGAAGTAAGCGTTTTGAGATTTACATCAACGTACCATGTGGTAAAAGAAGAAAGTGTCACCTAGAGTTATATTAGTGAGTTCAACGTAATGACGCTGGAATACAACTATTCCAGCCATGTAGGATGATGTCAAAGGTTGTTTTTATAAAAGGCTAGTATCTACGTTACAAATAGTGCGTGCCGTCTGTAACATGAGTTACGTATCCCCGTAAGTATTTATTGCGCTTGATAAGGCGTTCTGGGATAAGATCCGCTGAAGTGTAACGTACAAGCCCTCTTCTGATCATTAAGCCACCTAGGATGGCTACACCGAGACATGCGGCAGGAATACACTGTTTAGGTGTAAGCAATTGTAAAATACCTTTCAAATAGTATATCTAGGCGTACGTATTTCAATACTGTACAATAATCTTCGTTATCGGCAAAAAACTTTTTGACGGCATCTGTTTGCTTAATAACGGCAGATCCAGCAGCGTTTACATATTTCTGCGCTTTTCGCACCAACTTATCGTACTCGTCCATACGTCAAGCCAAGCTACACCCAAAACATTCGCTTGACTGCCATTTAAGTCAATTCGAGATTGGCAAGCAGATGGATGTGTACATCACAAGACAACATCCTAGGTCCACTCTTTGTTGCGTGTTACCACTCTAAAGGTAAGCCAAGATTTTTATTTTGTTGATTTGAACCAGTGACCTAGAGATCTACAGTCTCCCGCTCTACCAACTGAGCTATGGTGAGGAGGTGATGGTGACAAATTACGACGCCTGTTCCACAACAGAACATACACAGCTGTACAGCCATTCATACGGAAGATACCTTGATGCAAGATGTCAAAGGTACTCTCACTACTATGTACCTGATACACTTATAAAACAATGTATGTAAGTGGGTTGATAACAGTACTAGTTATTGTCTTATATTTATCTTTAACAACCGATCGCCTGTATCAATACGTTTGCTTTCAAATAGTAGCGAAGTGTATGATCGCATAAAACCTAACATTTTTTTGTGGCAAGTGAAGGAGATCAAGGTGTATTAAGTGCAACACTATCCGATTGTAGCTTTTTAGAGTGTCTGTCAAGTGATATTCGCACAACTTTTCTATACAACATAATGTATAAGATAAGCAATAGAACTAAGCTGTCGTTCAGGTATTATTCTCCTAGAAGTGCTAAGTCGCCTGCTTGAATTGCAAGAGAGCGCCAAAGAGCTAGGTGCAATTGAGTAACGCTTAACAAAGTTCAGAAAACTCGGAATTGGTGAATTCTAGATTCATGGAAATCCATTGATTGTAACCCATCTTAAAACCAATTGCCAAAAGTGTATTAACACTCGCTGTCGGGGTGAGGTGGAACCTTCTAATCGTACATAGATCGCATTGTTAAGCAAGCCTTGTTTATTTACAAAGTATTAAAAGACTTTCTTGGTTTCAAGCAGCGTGTAATCGTTTGAAGAGGGATTTGATTTGGCGATCCAAATACCTAAAATAACAAAAGTTACATTCTCTCATTCGTACAGCAATTAATAGTACATCTGAGTAGCCTTGTTTGTTCCCCTAAATCTATGCCATTCCCATGGAAACTCTGTGTTAAATAGAGCCAATGTGTGAGGCCAGTATTTGAGTAAACCTGCTCCACCAAATTTCTTAATCTGATCATTTGAAACAAGATACCTACACCAAGTCAGTAACTGCTTTTTATCCAATAAAATACTCACCAAGATTCTGGTTTATCTATAGCTAATATATTACTAATATGACTTAAAAACTCCTTTTGGTGGATCGGTTCACGCCAACACTTTTGTGTTTTTCTTTTTTTTTATTTTGGAATTAGCAAGATGTCAAAAAAAAGATTGTTGTTCCTTACTTGAACTTAATAATTTCCCATGGATAATCAGGATACAAATGAGCTAAGCAATTAGAAAGCGTACTTGAGTAATTATTACTAAATAGTATCGTCAGTTCAACATATTGATAAGATCATCAAAAAAAGTGTTGTTCTGACTTAAATTTCACGTCTGTTCTGTCATTGCATTGTTTTTTTTTAAATGTTAGTGCGTACGTAAGGATACTACCACAGCCCATTGTTAGCAATGTGATGTATTTGACATTATACCAATCACTCAAATCTTTTAAATTAAGTTTATCTCCGACTTCATCAAACTTTGAACGTTGATGTTTAATGTCTTTCCAGAAATATTGTGGTTTGGCCCTATAACAAATAAGTCCCATTACACATTGACACGTGAAGATCACGTGATTTTTTGCACTTACTTGAATTCGGATAACATCCACTCGTGTTTTGGGTACAATGTTTGTAATGTCTTGGACAAAGAGCCTCCGTAGAAACTGCTATAATGAGTGTCATCACTTATCAAAAGAATTGTCAAAGAGAGCGTACATAAGCCCTTTAGAATCTTCTATTTTCATCATTGTCTTTAAGCTTATATTATACCATTCATCTAGATGTTTAATATTCAATTGTTCGCCAATGGCATTCATTCTCGTCTGTTGTACAGTCATGTCACTCCAAAAATTATGTGGTGTTAAACTATGAATCTATTACTGAGAGGCTTATATTGTAAAGGCTTACACAAATCTCCAAGGCTCCCACGCATAGTTAGGATAAACATATAGCAAAAGCGCATATACAGAGCTATTGTGTAACCTCCTGTAGTAGTGTTAATACATCAATCCTCGAGACTAAAAGTGAAAACTAGTTTACACGATGTACTGTGATCCATGCTCGCCTATATCTTCTTTGGTCATATTGTACCAATCCTCTAATACTTTAATACCAAATCTCTTTGCTACATTCTCAAGTAGAGATCTTTGGTTCGCGACGTTGCTCCAATATGACGAAGGAGCACGCCTGAAAAGTTTATTAATAAAATAGTTTCTGACCAACACGTGCTTGAACAGTTTAGTGCTATTGTCAGCGCCTTTGTGCTCCCTATACAGTGTTACCGATACCTCAATGGGATTGGAGTAACCTAGATTTTCCCTTTGTGCGTACCCTTGTCGCTTTCCTTTACCATACGGATGTAAACTTGAACGGCGAACCTCAACTGAATCATTCACATGCTTGCTCCCAGAGTGTTTTGTTGTTCCAGTTTCCTTTAGATCCGCCGAATAAGCTCTCCAGTACCTTGCAATTAGATAGATTTATACGGTAAAGTGCTTCTTACTTAGCCCTCATGTCTGCTTATCGGTTTTCGCGTATAGGCGGCTTGATAGGATCTGTGATAGTTTGTGGATCGTCTCCTAAGTGCATGGCTGTTAGCAAAAGCAATTAAAACAATTACACCATGAACAATGGTTAGAAGTCATAAAACCGACTACTTACGCTACTGCGATGACTATAGACTAACCATTAAGGTGGTACAGACAAATTACACAATGTACTTTGTGCCTGTACAGTAAATGGCTCTGACACCGCTTGTTTATGATAAAACAGCAAGAAGGTGGCTCATTGACCTCGCATTGACAGATAAAAATCCTCGCAATCGCGTATTTTACAAGCGAGTCACACATAGCTCATACAGCTACCTTTTTACAGCAACTACACCGTTTAATGTTGTGACACCTAAACGTCTGATAATTTGCATTAAAGCGCCTCAAAGATGCAAACGTACTTACCTGTATACTCCTCTATTCGAGTGTACAAACCAAACGATTATTATGTATTTAAATCGGACTCTACTCTAATTGAGGAGCACAAAGCAGTCATAATTGATAGAAAGCAGCAAAAATTAGACGTCTCAGGTGTGTGGTAGCGCTAAAGTCCTTTAATTCATTTTTTATTAGTCCCAAGTACAAGAATTGAAGCCGAAATCTCCAAGTCGGCTAGCCACCTTGTCTATGGTATATTGGGCGTATTCAGACTTGAATCGAGCGCTTTTGTAATTGTTATCACAGAAAAATCACTAGTAGGACTATTGGTACGTAATATACGCTGAAATCGGTGGCTATCAAGCTTGAAAGTAGAATCTCCGTAGTACATACTAAGTACTATTTTACTTTCTAAAATAATACCGTTTCGCTTCTGTTAACTCACCCTCCATTGTTGACACTCCCTCAGCATTATCATATTTAAACAGCCTTACCATAAATAGAGCGGACATTGTATATACAGGATAGACGACGTTGGTTGCTTTCCTTTCTCTCAAACGCGGTCAGAACTACCGGAAAAGCAGGTATCTGTCACATGATTTATTTTTTTTTTTGATGTTGGTTATCAGTTTTTTTTATGTTTGCTTGTCTTACTTCAAACAAACTGATCCTTTTATAGCAAAAACAAGAAAATACATACCTCAGAGAACTATTACGTCTTCTTAGATCAAAGGATTTCTTCTTTTCGTACACGTATGGCTTTACCAAAGTCTTCTTTTAACACAATTTTTATGCTGATCTTTTTTTTCTTCTTCATTTAAATAAACTAGGTGTGATCTTACAAATACGCTTGAACGTAGACAAAATCTACATAGTACATCACCACAAACATTATTTAATATTGTACGTAACTTTTACATACACAAACAACAATGATGTAGACATGTGTCAAATTAAATTAAAAAAACATTTTACATTCAATGAAATTGCTGAAAATGTTGGTCTAGGCACATGACAGATTTTTCTGGAATAGAGTCATTCAGGTAAGCTATAATCATGGTAGTCAAGTGACTGTATTTATTTTTTACTACTACAGGATCCGTTGATACAACACAATGCTACTGAATGGATACTACCAGTTATACGGTACGATCACTTTGAAAGCATTGTTTAAGGTCGTGTATTTTTTTTTACTAATTTTTATGTTCAAAGGGGTTGTACGTTAAAATAATCACGTGACGTATCAATATCTCACTTTTTTCCATCTCTTAAGCTATCCAATTATTCACGTGCTTGGTTCAAGGAAAAAGTTTTGAATTTGCTTTAATATCCAGACGCAGGTAACTAAATTTTTTTTGTATTATTGCAACAACTTTTTTACGATCCTAATACCATTTGTTTAGTCGATATCGTGCAGGTTCAAAAATACACTATCTGTGACACTATGTATTAATGGATTGTAGGAACACGTTATTTTACACGTGGTGTCGATGCAAGCGGTCACGTGGCAAATTTTGTAGAAACGGAGCAGGTTTGTTATGAACAATCAATTTTATTTATTATTCTTCATGTCACTTAGCTATTATTATATAGGTTGTAGTGATGGATGACATATGGATGTCATATGTAGAAACACGTGGTTCAGTACCACTACTATGGACACAATCAGGTATACTCCTTTATTTAATTGCTCAACGAGTCAACCTATTTTTCGGAAATCCGATTGTTACTTCAACAGCGCCCTGATTGATTTATTAGGATACAAGTACAAGCCTACGCCAACCTTGGATCCAGATGAAGATCTTAATGTTCGTTTTTGGTTTTGATACTCTATTTAGAGGGATCTTACTTTTTTGTAGCATAGACTGTTTACAACGCACTTTGATGAACAACTAAAGTACTATAAAAAACAAATAATTGTAACATTACTTGATCTCCATGGGGTTGAAGCGCCTTTGGCTATGGCTTATAGAGAACACTCTCATACGCTTTTTGAAGATCGTGAGAAGGCTGAAAAACACAGTGGACGAGATGTTAGGTACCATAACAACACAAAAGCACTTTTCTTGATTTTTGAAGTTGAAAATAAACGTGAGCAAATACAACGTTTTTTAATGTTTCTGTAGATTTGTAGAATTCGATTTCCATGCTGAAACAAGAGGATCTTCTATGTTCAGTAGTGTAAAGAAACTATTGGATAAAATGAACCCTGCAATCAACGCACTGATGTACATTCTTTTTTTTTTTCTTTTTTTTTTATTACTTTAATACTAATCCTTGTGCTTAGGTATACAGTTGTTGATTCCGGTAAAACTATGGGTCAACAAACGGGTGTGATTCGTACAAATTGTTTAGATTGCTTAGACAGAACAAATCTCGTGCAGGTAAGTTTAAAACAAATGTAGATTGCTTGGTTAAGCCAGAAAGCGCTCTCTATTTTTGTTTTGTGGCTTAATTCCTTTATAGAGTATCTTCGCCCATGCTAGTTTACTGGCACAACTGAAGAGGCTAGGGTTCTCTCTTGAGAAAGAGGAACCAGTCTTAGAAAGAATGTTCAAAGAAGGTAACCAGACACTTCATTATCATAAACAATTTTGTTAATAGACGTCTTTTAGCTTGGGCTAATAATGGAGATATGATCTCTTTACAGTATGCTGGTACTTCAGCTTTGAAGGGTGATGTTACACGCACTGGAAAACGTCAAACTAGAGGAGTAATGATGGATGGTGTTAATAGCCTATCAAGGTATTACATAAACAACTTCCGTGATAGGTTAAAACAGGTAATATAAAACAATTCCTTTGACCAGTCTTCTTCGTTCCTTACCTTTTTTGAAGATCGCTATTGATTTACTCCTTGGTAACTATAAGCTTGATGATGAGCTTGATATGGATGTTCTATGGGTAAGAAAAAGAGACGAGAAGTGTAGATCATTTGAGATGTCTCATAATTTTTGTTTTAGACTGATGAACAAATGCATGCTTTGGAGGAATGCACACAACATCTTGAGACAAGTGAAGAGTTGGAAGAGGATGAAACTATCGAAGGGGCTTGGATTGTTGTTTTTGTAAACAGACAGAACTTGGAACAAGAACGGATTTTAGTACTCACTGATAAGGTGCGATGCAACAAAAAAATTTTGATGTTTATTCTGATATGTTTTTGTTGGTTAGGGTTTCTTTAGAATGAAGTATGACTTTGAAAAGAAAAAAATCGATCACTTCAGAAAGTATTCTCATAAGGATGTATTGCAAATTACAAAAGGCAATTTTTTATCTCACAAAAAGAACAAGGTACTTATTTGTTTTTTTGTCATTGAACTTTTTTTCTCATGCGTACAAAAGGGATATGGTTTGGTGATAGAGCTCGATCCAGAGCAAGTATCATCCAGTCATAGCAAGCAAATCTACTCGGCACTTGATCTTACATCTAAAGGCGCGTACTGTCATCACTACAACTATTAACATATTTATCAGAGTTCGTTGACAAGTTGTGCGAAAAGATTCAAAGCACCATTATTTCAAGCCAAATCAAAACGGAAAAAAGTGTTCTTATTGTTGAAGACGATATCGCACGTAAAAAATCAAGCGCATCCCTAACATTCAAAGTATACAACCTCCACAACAATCTAAAAATTGGTCGATACAGAAAGAACTCCAAAACCAAAAACAGAATGCAAAGCAAAATCATTGTGAACGATCCCAAGCAAGGCAATTCGCCACAAAACGGCAATTGAATGAATAAAGACAATTGTGATAGCGACAACAGTGTTACCTTTTTTTCCGTTCACAAAAAAAAGAAACAAAACAACGCCCAGCGTATAAATTATTATCACAGGTTTATTTTGGGTGTACTTATTACATTTACAGTCAAAATAACGTCTTGAGGGCGATTTCAAGAAATCTAAGTTCTGGCACTGCCGGAACCTACAATAGGGTTAGTAACGCGATAAGTAACGTAGTAAAAAGCGTACCGTAGTCAGCGCCACCAGCCTTTCTGACTCTACCCATGATTTCCTCAGAGGAGATATCATCATCAGAGGTAGCATGGAGCTCAACGGCGAAATTCTAAACATAGGAGTAAGATCACGCTAAAGACCGACCGAAAAGTTCGTAGAAACCAGTTTGTAAGCGTAAATCGTGTTTTCCACGCATAAGAGAGTATTTTAGCTTAGAAACGTACCTCGCAAATTTCTTTGACGAAAGCTTTGTCGGTGGACACGCTAGCCTTCTTGAGAGGTGATACACGCTCACCTACCCAAGAGATGAAGACGAACTTTGGTCTTGCAGACAGATCGTCGCCAGAGGTGACGCGAAGGAAGCAGTATGCTCTCTCGTCCTCAGCGAGGTTTCCTTTCATTTCATCGATGTCTCCTTCGCCAGTTGCGGCTACCACAAGTGGATCAGTTTTGGCCTCACCGTATTTGAATACAGCCCTGTTAGAACGTCAGTATAGGCGTCCGCAAGCGCATCTTAGTGCGAAAGTAGTGGTTTGGAGCTACCCGCTCTACATACCATGAGGTTTGGTCGTCGTCAGAGCGAACTTTGTTGTATGCTTCTAGGATATCGTCTCCGACTTGCAATTGGCTCATAATGGATTTGTTGTTGATGTAAAACTATATTTTTAGAATACTTTTTTTTCTCTCAGAAAACCGTGTTGACTTTTTTTTCTTTTTAGACGGTGTGCTGTCACTGGTACCGCTTAGAGTGTTCAATGAGCGACAACTTTAGATGAACTAGTGAGTAAAACGCACACCCAGATTACTCCTCTGTAAAGTTGCGCTAAACTGCCCTAAACTGCACTAAGCAACATGTTTTTACACTTTTGGCAGTCTACATTGGTTTAATATTAATAGCGTGGCAGTTTGTTTTGTTACAGCTTTTGGTATTACTGTTAGCGAAGTTAGTGAGCTCTGTGATACCATCTAATTTGAGCGTATAGCGTACTAAAAATGGAGTAAAATTTATAGTGGTGTTCAGTCATACATGTCACAAGCGCATTTGGTAGAGCTGAAGACTGTCGATCTACAGTGAGCTGTTACATTTTAATCGGTTAAAAAGCAACCCGCTCACCTCCTCACCATAGCTCAGTTGGTAGAGCGGGAGACTGTAGATCTCTAGGTCACTGGTTCAGCATCACGTTGTTTACGAAAATTCATTGAAGTTTTTTTTTTGACAAGCATTTATCTCGGCCAAAAACGGGCCTAGAGACAAACTTGTACTTTTTTCTAAAGGACAAAATACGCATGCACAGCGTGAGTATGCAAAATGAAGTGTAGAGATGCACCATGGACCACAAAAGCGCAAAAAGATACTTCTCACCAACCGGATTTGAACCAGTGACCTAGAGATCTACAGTCTCCCGCTCTACCAACTGAGCTATGGTGAGGAGGTGATGGTGACAAATTACGACACCGCCTGTTCCAAAACAGAACATCCACAGCTGTCACTCAATGTTTGTTCTTTTACTC
Organism: Trichosphaerium sp. ATCC 40318; assembly: GCA_038496445.1. NCBI lineage: Eukaryota > Discosea > Flabellinia > Trichosidae > Trichosphaerium > Trichosphaerium sp. ATCC 40318. The sequence goes on along the minus strand of JALMLS010000321.1, from coordinate 70,159 downwards.
ACAAGGTTTTTTATTCTCATCTTTTTTTGCAAACGCAGAATTAGTTTTTTTTGCATAGTACCTTTTTGCAACTTTGAATATCAAGAAGTCGCTCGTGCCAAGTATAGTTGGCAATGTTCAGAAAATTACTTTCGTAATAGTTTATTAACAACTTGTTGCTTGCTTTTGTACAATATAATGTGGTTTCTTGGAGTTTATCGCATTGCACGTAGTTTGCGATTTTTCCTCTCTAAGAACTTTGGCTTCGGTTTTAGCACTTGGTTTTGGTACGACCTTGTTGTGGTGTCAATACCTTGTTGCTGTACAAGTAGTTAGAACAATAAGTGTAAAAAACGAAAACCGTTTACGTGCACGCGTAACGTGACGCGGTTTCGTGTACTGACCTTTTCTAAGTAAGCGTCCAGACGATGTTGACATTCACGTCTTGTTCCTTCTGTGGAGAGCCTAAATGTGTGAAGCTAAAGTACGTTAAATTGGTACAACAGAGGATAGCACGTTTATAACGTACTTGTTGGATCAATTGGTCCCGTGTCAATTGTTCTGTGTCCAAGGTGACTTGTTCAGCTTAGAAATGTCAGTTATAATATTACTACACTTTTTAAACGTGCATGGCATGGTGCTGTCGAAGATTGAAAAGCATTGTTTGAATTTTGGTTTTTTGCGCGTTTGTTTACGCAGTGGAGATCGGGCTTGCAGTTGTGGATTTACATTCTCAGCATCTTCTGCACCACCTACAACGACTTTAGATTGGTGTGGATAAATTGATTCCTCGTACTTGAGTGAAACGCCATAATGCGAGTCGCCAAAGCATTCATTGTGCCAGTAGAAGCAATGTTGTTGTTTCTACAGTACTCACGCAGTGTGGCTACATAAAATTGTTCTAATTGTTCCTTGGAGATACCAGGTGTTATGTTATTGATATCTTTGCGTTTTGGTCCTTTTCGTGGCATTTTAGTTTTAGTTAGAGTAAATTTAATAACTTGGCGGGAAAGCTGTTGAAACTTCAACGATTTAAGTTACGTCCGTTATTTGAATTAAGCAGATGTCTTTTTTATCTACTCCCTGCAACATGCACTTGTCCCAAGCCTTTTCTGACTTACAATGCGTTGACATTGCGTCGTACCTCAAAACTATGTCCGCATCCATTTAACAGTGCATCCCTTTAAAGTTGAAAGGATTTGCCTTTCGCCATAATTTGTATGCGTTTCAGGCGTTGTAAGCCAGGCAAAAAGCCGAAAACCCTGTGAGTTTTCTTTATTCCCTTTTTAGGTAAGGATACTTTAATTGGTTGTCGCACCAAGTGGCTCTTAGCTGTACTATCTGTAGTATCTTGAATTTACAATTTATTTTTTTACAGCTTGTACTGCGTTGATTTTCCTTTTTTACGCTTTTTAGGTGCATCTGGGTTTGAGAGACCACGCTCCTCTTTGAATTTATCAATATCTTTACGTACATCTGCTTGTAGTTGATCATGAATAGCAGAGCTTCTATTATATTGTGTATACTCAGTGTTTTTAACAAACTCAGCCATCTAGAAGTACAATTAAGACAAAAAACAACGAACAATAATCACTTGTAGAAAAAAGACGTACATCTTGTCCCTTGATTTGGTCGTGAGCTTGTTGTAACGCAGCCCGTGAGTTGGGGTCCAATCTTGCTTTCTTTGCTTGTCTTTCCTTGAATCCTTTGTTTTTGATTTTCGCCTTAATATAACATTTAATGCTCTGTATTGTTTAATAACAACTGTATGTACCCGCGCTTTGTCTCTCTTGCGTTTAGCTGAATTATCCTCGCGTGTTCGCTCGGATTTGCCCATTTGGGACAAAGTTGTTTTGTTTCTTGAGAATACTTCCTAAAAGCGTTTTGTTAGTTTTCTTCTTATTACAACTACTCAAGTATTTACCTCAGGTGCAAGACGTGCTCCTTCTGATTCTGCCACAGGAAGAATTTCTTCAACTTCCATTGCATCTCTGTTTTTAACTTGTGTTTCATCGTCTTTGACTTTAATCTACGTACACAGTGAGTTTCAACGACAAAAAAAAAAGGGTAAAAAGAAAATATGATTTTTTTGAACGTACAGGTGCAAAAGATAGTTGAGCCAAAGCATCAAACCGAGCAAACAAACTCTTGAGCATTCTAGGTTTAATGTAAGAAAGTATAGAAAATTGACAATTTGCAAGTAGACTACGCACTTTACGGCCTTATTTTGCTTTTCTATAACTTCGTCTTCGTGCTCACGTTGCATCAAATCCTGTCCTACCAAAGGTATTAGTTTCGAGTACATGGAATACCAACAATCTTAGTAATTTGTGTTTTTGGAGTCCAAAAGCTGAAAGCCGCTACAAGAAAAGCAATGATTGTCTCTTTTATGTACCTGTTTTCTTCTTCATAAACTCGTCTTCGTAAACCTCAGCAAGACCTTTCTTTGACTTTTGGTGATCAAGAGCTATAGCGTCCTGTCTTCTATCAAGTTGTGCAGGCTAAATAACCGCAGAATAAGCAAATGCATTAAACGAGTAACGCTGGGGTACACTTACATCCTTTCGTATAACATCATCCCAAGCGTTATCTCTAATACGCTCTTTGATAATACTTTCAAGGTTTTCAGTAAACTCTGGAGTAATTGAAGGTACAGGCTTTCCAGCTGTTGAAAATTCAAGAGGCTCTTCTAGAAGAGAGTCTCTTGGGCGCTCTCTGGATTGCACTTCACCCTAACAGATGTGAGAATGGTTTAATTATAAGTATACGTACCGTAAGTTGCCAAGGCTTCTCTGCTACAATCTCATCTTCAAGCTCAGCGATTTGCATACGCAACCTTCGTTTTTTAGCTTCATATCCGGATTCTATGAATCTATCATCATCTTCATGTTGTAAATCCTTTTCTCTTTGTATCTCTCTTGCTTCTTCAAGCTCCTCTTAAAGAAAAAAATAAGAAAAACGTCTCACCAACCCAACCAAAGGGAAGATCTTTGAAACAATTGTTTGAGATCCGCTTACCTATTTTCCTTTGCATTTCTGCTTGTTTTATCTCATAAGCTGACATTGGTGGTAATTCATCCTCCTCCAATTCTAACTCATCTTCATCAAGGTCATCATCGACAGCACCAGATAAATCAGCAATCAATGCATCTCTACCATTCATAGAACCGAACTCTGGGAGACCAGCCTCTTCGGCTTCTAAATCTACATTTCCGCGCTCTTTACGGCGCTCCTCCCTTATATCAGTCATATCACCCATATCATCAACGTCCATATCATCACGAGGCTGTTTAGGCTCTCCAATTGGATCAAAAAAATCTTCATAGTAGATAGGAGCGTCTTCATCTTCATCTTCGTCATCAGAGCTAAGCTCTGTGTTTTTTAATGAAGCCCATGTCTCTTGGAATACTTTCTCAAGTTCTTTATCTTCAGCATCCATATCTGCACAATTTATGAGAAAGCCGACTAAGCGAGTAGTGCGCGTATAAATTGAAAGAAAAAAAAAAGAAAAAAGAACAGATTTTTTTTCAAAAAATTGTAAGATTATGTTCGTAGTATTTACCTCCTTCAAATTTGTCAAATGTCTTGATGTTGGAATCACCATACATAAGTAAATCAGCTTCTTCTTGTTCTTCCCAATCTTCATCATCGGACTCAAGCTCTCCTTTGTCTCTTCGGGCTTGATAGTCCAAAAAGTCTTCCATATTTTCATACAATTCAACAATGTCTTCCTATGAGAAGAGTAAAAAATTAAGCCATTTGAGTGACGAAAAATCGACGGAAAAAAATATGTGTCAAGAAAGGCAGAAATGTGTCAAAATTTTTTTTCCAATTTCAAATTGTTGAAAAAAAAAGCAAACCTCAGTTTCGTCTTCCTGGCCATCTGAAATTTTATCCTCTCGCTCACGATTTAGTCTGCCTACTCTGTCTTCTTCACCTCCTTCGCCATCACCATAACGGTTTGGGATTATTCGTTGCTTAACACGCTCAGCAAAGCTGACACGTTTTCTTGAAGTTTCTTTATCCTCATCAGACTCATCGCTCTCTTCAGATTCTCCACTAGATTCAGATCCATCGACAAGCTATTTAAAAAATATTAGAACATATAACATCAAAGCCCACAAGGCTTCAATCACGTGACAACAAAACAAATCGAAAATAAAATAAAAAAACTTCAATTGAAGACAATTTGTTTTAAAACGCTCTTAGGCTGATTTCTATTGATATCATAAAAAGAACGTACGTCTGCGATTGCTTCAGCGTCAACGCCCATGAATTTGCTCATGTCAACATCAGCAAAGAAGTTAATCATGTTTAAATCAGCTTTTTTCTTCAAGGAACCGATTTGTGTCTTTAAAAAGTCGTCAAGAGGAGCGTTACGCAATTGCAGTTCTTCCCAAACTTGATCAATTTCTAACCCGTCTACGAATAGCTCATCGAGCTCTCCGAGCGATCCTGTGAATGTTGTCTCGCTTTGTTTGGCTATAATAATATTATTTAATATGTCGCACTGGAAAGCATCGAAATAGGCGTAGTAGTGCGTGTACGTACCGAAATCGTACAGACCCTTCAGAGTTTTCTTTATTTCTTCAGCAAGCTCTTCTGAGTCTTCTTTTAGAAGTTCTGGTTCGTTTAGAACCTTATCAACGCATTCTAACCCAAATCTCAAGTTGTCCATTTTGTATTTACTAATTTTTAATCCCGTTTCGTATGTTTTACGTTAGGCCATCACACCACTGCGTTTTTACAACAATGTGCTTTTCAGAGACTTCGCATGACTTTCAGTATCTGCTTATTCTGTCGTTGTAGCGTCCTGTTCAACTCGCAATGCATAAACTACGCATTTTAGCACCTCAAGGTACCCGTATTCATTGGTATTTGTTAACAAACGGCTAAATTGCAAGAAAGGTGTTATAAGCAACCAACGACATTTTTTCGATACTGTCGTAGCGCCAAAACTTCGTATATGTACTACAGATGCTTGGTACAGAGCAACAAAGAAAGATATTTACAACAATGGTGGAAAAGATATTCTAAAAGCGTAAGCACGCATTTTACAACAAAAAAAAGAAAGCTTAACGTCAAAACGCAACGAATTGCTTTTTTTTAATAGCGCTCGCGTAGATTATACAAGGGGAATATGTATTCGTGTTTTCAGGCAATTTACCCTCAGTACAACTGGCACCAATGGAAATTTAGGTAATTGTTTTTTCTCATTGTTAACAAAAGTTAACGGTTTTACAGTTCTGACCTACAACGTGACTTTGCACATGAGAGACTAATTCTAAATACGATTGCCAGGCGTCTAAATGTCAAGGATCTTGATGGTTGGCATGAAGTAAAAACAGTACAATTGCACAAGCAAGGAGGTCACAATCTCCTTAGAAAGTACAAATTTTGTATGTTTTGTGAGATAACTTAGTGTTATTGCAGGTACAATGGATCAATGGCAGCTGCTTTAAAGGACACATACCCAACGCATGATTGGCGCTTTAATACAAGAGTAACAGTTCCTTCTGGGTATTGGTCTGATAAAAGCAACCAAAGAAAGTTTCTTAAGCGTGCTGCAATGACACTTGGCATAAGTATGTTGTATTGCTACAATTTGTCATTTTTGTAATGTTTGTTTTAGACACACCAAATGGTTGGTACGCTATATCATCACGCCAGATCATTGGATTGGGTGGTGTAGGCGTACTTAAATATTTTCCATCTGCTCTAGCAACATTAGAACCAAATACAAGTTGGGAGTGGACAAAGTTTACAGCGATAGCAAAAAATGCTCAACAAAGGTACATTTATTTCTACTATTATCAAACGACAATAACAAGGTAAGGTTGCTCTTTCAGAGCGTTAAAACATTAATTCCTGGTTCCACGATCGTCCAAGAACTCTCTATAGGTTCAAGAGACTCATCAGGAAGGAGTTTGGTAGTTGATATATTCGTAGTAGACTACAACTTGGCGATTGAGTATCAAGGTACAAAAGCATATTGTTACCAAAACACCAAGTTAAAGATCGATTAGGTGAACAACACTACTTTGATGCTATTCCGCATCGCTCTAATCTTGACACAAGAAAAATGAGAGATATTGAAAAAGCTCAAAAATGTAGTGACAACGGCACGTGATAAAATAAGATTTGTGCCTACTGAATCTTAAATAAGTTCTAACATAAGTTCTAATTTTTTGTAGGTGTTTGTTTGGTCGCTATACCATTCTGGTATGCCTTTTGTGCTTACTTTCTATTACTTATCATTTAAAAAGGTGGAAGGGTGACTTGCATAGCTTAGGGTGTACTTTAAAATACCATGAGCCAAACCTACCAATAGATTTTCCGCAAGAAAACAAACTAGAATCTATGAACTTTCGTGAACGCACAGGTACAAGCGCTCATTTACTTACAGTCATAACCATTTCCCGAAGGTAAAGTATGGCACCCTATGATGGTACCAGTTAGTCCATACTCTACAGTAGATAAGAACACATATAGAGCAATGCAAAGCCCGCGAGCACTCTAAAACTGTGTTATCTCAGAGGAAGGGCACATTGGGACAGCTACAGGGAGTCAATAGGATATTAGTGTACGCACTTTGGAGTATGTTTAAAATGAGGAAAAAAGCTATACAATGGCAAGAACAAAGCAAATTGGTTTTAGTTGAGGAACCCAGTTTCATTGAATGATCAAGTTTATAAACTTAGACATTAGAATTTTGCCATTAGCCAGGTAAAAAATACTTCGGCAATGTCTAGAGATAGATCAACAGTAGCACAGATGCTACAACAAATGGTACAGACTATTTTTAATGAAGAATAAACGTCAAAAACTCGAATCTTTCTGTGTTTTGACGTAAATATGAAAATAATTCGTATTTTGTAAGGGTATTAATAATCCAACAGCTGAAGAGATTGATTGGTGTAAAAATGAGTTAAAATCAGGCAAAAGTTTATCTCAGATTACCGCAAACGTTAAAAAACAATCTCCACGCCGACGCGGTAATTCGGCAACTGTACGTCTAGTTTGTTCGGTTTTTAAACGATTTATTTACTGAATACATCTCTTAGAACACGAGGGGCGGATCTAACGCGTCAAAACCAAAAACAAAACAAAATAAAGTACGCACTTGTTCTTTGTATTTTTTTTTGTCTCAAAAAAAAAGTTGTTGACGGTTCTTATCACGTGATTAATGAAAATTGAAGGAACGTGGGTCAAATAGCAATACTGCAATAATGGATGCTTTGAACAAGTTTATGAATACTTATGCTGCCGATAAGGCTAAGCAAGATCAAGTGAATGAGGAGCTTAACAAAGAAGTAGCAATATTAAAGGTTGAGGTTCTAGAGCAAAAAGAAACGATTAAGGGTCTTCTTGATAAGATACAAAAGCAAGAAACTGATATAACATTGCTAAGAGGACAGCAAGGTGCTTACATAAGTAGTTTGCCAAGTCACTTGGCTATTTCTTCAATTGTCAGTACGTCAACGCCACATTCTTGTTTTACTCTTTTTTCCTTTGCAAAGCGATTACTTGGTATCCTCTCCACGTGATTGTTAATTTATATAAACTAGAACGCGGTATGGGTTCTAGCGAGAATACGTGGCAGTTTTCGGATAAGTTACTATCGGCTGAGTGGACTAGCAACTCTAAACATCGGTTGATAAAAGACGGGATTAATTCAACAAATTTTCCACTTGCTTATAATTTTGTGGCCGACTACTTTAATGCTACTACGCCGAGGTCTTGGAAAATCACTGCATTATATGCTGTCAGGAATGACACATTACTTAGTGCATTTAACAAGAGGTTAACAATATTGGGTACGAGGAAACGTTAAAATCTCTTTTTTACATTTGAAGTTTTGTTTGTTTTTTTCGGATTAGTTAACAAAGTCCCTTCCATCTTTTCAATTGCGTGAACTAAAACCAAAAGAGCCCACTCGTAATCAATACGTGTTCTTAGAATACTATTTATATTTGTTGCAAGCAACTTGTTGACGAATAAGTCAAACTTTGTTATTTTCAGTTCGAAATTTTTAGTTCAACACAAACTGTTTTGTTGTTGGACTCTGTCTTTCTGTTTGTATACAGTATTGATTTTATTCAAGATGACAGATCTAATAATAAAGTATTTGAGCCCAACTGGCATCTAAGAAGACCAGTAAATCAAAGGCAACGTATAATGGATAGAATGGATAGACTAACAAGTGGTACTTATGGTGGTGTTAAAGTATTTCATCTATGGCATGGTACAGATAAAGGATCTATTGGTTCTATATTAGATACAGGGTTTGCAGCACTTGCAAAGACAGATGAAGGATTCTTTGGTAATGGAATATATGGTACACATGAAGGAAATGAATGACCTTTTGATGATTCCTATTTTTTTTTTGTTGCTGCTTAACAGTTGATTTAGGAGCTTTTCAAGCTGGCTATGCTGGTCGTGTTTATGGAAAGGGAGCTATGCTTCTCATTACAGCAATCGCTGGTAATATTTTTCCAGTTGTACGTCCTCTTTGTTAAGTGTAATATGAGATTGTCGAAGCAAGTTTCTGCTTCGCATTAGTTTGTATTTTTAGTTTACTTTGAACTTAGGTGAGAAGTGATGAGCCACTGCTTGCTGGACATGGTAGCTTTGAAAATTATGACTGTCACTACATCCCTGTAGTTCCAAAAACCGATAGAGTAAATGAAGTAGCATACAGTGCACTTGCGGATGCATATGAAGACATGCCTATCAAACCTCAGTATGATGAAATGGTCTTTTTTACTGTATGTCCCTTTTGACTATATTTCAACAAGTATAAACTTTTGTTTTAGGAAAGTCAGGTGATACCGCAGTTTGTTGTGTTTTATGACACGTGACTTACTTTTTTTTTTGTAATTTCAAAAATAAACTTATTGTTCATGCGACTGAGCTATTGGACATGTCTCCACTGTACCACAACAATGAACAACATAAGCAAAACACGTGACTTCATACAAAAACAATTCGAATTCGAAGCTTAAAGAACCAACTAACTCAATTTTCTAAAGTCAGCTGCAGTCACCACTTCTACAAAGTACTTAAACAAATGGTAATGCGTTGCGCTTTAGTTTTGCTTGTAATTTCCTTTGTTGTCTCTAATGCCCAACACTTGCGAGTAGTTAACGCTATACCTTTTTTTCCTGCTGTAAATATTTACGATGGTACTGGACAGTCGGTGCGTGCACGTGATACCTTCTACGCTACTTGTTGGCCTTTTGGTGTTAATCTGCATTTAGCTATTTAAGAACATATACTATGGTAACGTGAGCTCCTATAGCAGTATCCCAGCTGGGGAACACCAGTTTGAAGTTGTGCTCCCAGAATCGGGCAAAACCCTCACACGTGGAAAGTACGTCAAATGCGTTGTAGCGAAATTATTGATGTTAAATTAAAGGTTTATTGTGGAAGCAGATAAGCATTATTCTCTTTATACCGCTAATAATGGCCCTGTGACGATACTGTCACTTCTTCCTGACAATGTGACCATACATAAACAGGCACGATTATCTGAAGAAGTTGAAGTTGCTTACTTTGAAATATGTAGGGACACTCTGCAGTTCGTGTTGTTAATCTAAGCCCTGATAGCGCTCCCTATGTTTCATTTAAAGAAGAATTTTATATCTACCCCTTAAAGTTCCAAGAATCAGTCGTTTTTGTTGCTCCAGTGCCGACCTACAGCGACATGGTGTTTTCTACTGTAAATGGAACCAAAGTTGTTGATGTATTGAAAGTAACCACATACTTTTGTTTTTTTGATTTCTCATCACGTGTTAGGTCCCTTTGAGATTGAACGAGTACGATATAGCTACTGTATGGGTAGAAGGATTCTTACACACTGGTAATAACTTCCCATTAATTGGTGTTGTATCACATGCTGCTTGAACATCCTACTTGAATAAAATAGAATTCTTACATACATTGTTGTATACGTGTATCAGGTATAGTAGTGAGAGTACCTTTGACATCTTGCATCAAGGTATCTTCCGTATGAATGGCTGTACAGCTGTGGATGTTCTGTTGTCGAACAGGCGGTGTCGTAATTTGTCACCATCACCTCCTCACCATAGCTCAGTTGGTAGAGCGGGAGACTGTAGATCTCTAGGTCACTGGTTCAAATCAACAAAATAAAAGTCTTGGCTTACCTTTAAAGAAGAGGTAACACACAACAAAAGTGGAAAGGTGTAGAGTAATACAAAACATCTAAAGACAGAAAAACCGTAAAGGCATTGACCAACAAAAACTGAAGAAGGAAACATGCAGCTGATAATACAACTACATCATATTCTTTCACACAAAGTTTATGGTATAGAGTAGACCGTCATAATTGAATGTAAACCAACAAAACACTACAATGTGTAAGGAAGTACAATAGGTATAGCTGACAATTTTTTATTGTAGTGTCATTGGTTAAAACAGGCAAGTTTATAGAAAATTCCAACATGTCAACACCTAGTAGAGAGGCGCTTTGTTTTCAATTCCTGTTTGGTCCTTATATTATATTACGCTCTTTTAGCAACAGTATCTGTTTCTACTGCTGTTTTTATTTTTCTAGTACAGCCAAAAGTCAATAGTGTCTTTTTTCTGTCATACCTAGTTTCGGTGTATTACACCAGATACCAAGTTCAAACCTCGATTAATTGCTTCCTTGTAATTCAATGATGGCATATAGGTGCCATGAACACAAAGGATAGACTGTATACTGAGCTGATTCTACCGTGTGAGGGTAATCACTTATGACTATTACTCTCAATGACAAGCTATTCAAGACTTAGTAGAGTAAATTTAATACAAATGAAGCAATCGTCTCAAAAAAAAAACCATACCGTTTGTCACGTGTAGCTAGAGATAGCCCAGAACCTATCAGTAACAAGGTGATTCTATTATCAGGTTTAAAGACACCAGTAAAGACCAAGCGGAAGGTGAGGAAAGCTGCTTTTCCGCTCACAGTGAATAATGGTGATGTACGTTGACTTCATCTCCTTAAATGTGCGTTCATTTCTTTCTTGTTGTATTTACATACTATCAAAAATCACCAATATTAAGATATTGCAAATAGGTCCTTGATATTTAAAACAACCATGCTAAACAAACACAAAATAAAGTCAGGGTTCGAAAAAGAAAAAAAATTGGTCACAAGTGTTCGTGATTTTTGACGGGTTTTCTATAGCTTATTGCTTTATATACAAGTGTTCTGAGATGTTACAGAGTATTTTGAAGGAATACAGAGCTAAGTCGAGGAGATATATACATATGTATATCGCTGAAAAGCTCGAAGAGAAATCGGGTTTTGAAGAAAAGAAAAAAAATGATAAAAAATGCGTACCGCTGAATAGAACGCCTGTCGGCGTTGTCTAGTAACGCATCATCCCATGCGTACTCAGGATATATCTGTTTAAGAACTGAAGGGAAGTAATGTGATAAACCACGACCATTCAAATCTTCAAGTTGCTTCCTTGATACTCGATACCAATCAGATGGTTGTTTTACACCAAGTTCTTGTTCAGCACCTCTCATCCATACTGCAACATTAGCTGTCTCTGTCCAGTAATTAAGAGGAGCTTTTTGATCAAAATTCCATTCATAATCAGGGTACAGTACAGATAGAAGACGTGATAACGAGCCGCCATACCTTCAAAGAAAATTAGACATTGAAAAAAAACCCAAAAAAACCTTTAACATTTTGTAGCCACATGGGGTACTCAATGTCGTTTTAATATCCTTAAAATAAAACCTATTGGTTTACATTCAAGATCTATGTGCTTTTGGAAAAATAATTTCGAGGCTGAAGTAACCAACATCGGTTTTTTTTGTGTACTTTTTCATAATGAAATGGCCGCCACTTCGTATCATTTCTGACTTCGATACATTAATCCAATCATCCAAATACTTGACGCCCAAACTCTGAGCTATTTTTTCTAACCTTGCCATATAGTCATTTACTACAGAACCGCTAGGACAGCTACAAATAATCAATACAAGTTTTTTTTTCTTTGAAACAAGTTTTTACACTTATACATACTTAAATCGCCATTCCTCCCATGTATGATCAGGGTATACATGTCTAAGCGCAGATACAAGATTACCATCAAAACTAAAGGTAAATAATTAACCATCAATTTGATCAAGCTAGTTCAAAACAAAAAAAGAAAGGGTACCATTTTTTCAAGTGAGCTACAGACGCCAAAACAGAAATCTTATACCAATCATCAAGAACTTTAATACCATGTTGATATCCTACACTATCAAGCTTTACCTCACGTTGAGCACGAAGTGCTTCGTGTTTATGCTGAGCCACACTAGATAAATAAGTAAGTCATAAAAAAAAAAAAAAGGAAAAAAGAACTGAAGACATACGCAAGCTCATACTGTGCCCAATCGGATTTCGGATATAACGTATCAAGTGCCTCAGATATAGAGTTTTTATACCTAGGTAAATTTAATATAACATCACAAGGAGGGCACTTGGGGAAGTAAAATACATGGAAAGAAATCTTCTTTTTTTTGGTTGTTTCATTTCTCAATAGGGAACTTCTAGTTGATGTTTGGCTTTGATTTGTTTAACGGTGAATATTGAAAAGAATATTTTACAGCAATCAACGCACTTTTGTAAAATTGTTGTACATCCACGATGACAAAGATCTTCCCATGAGAATCTGTTCCAATCACTGAATAACTTTACGCCATTATCACGTGCTACTTGATCAAATTTAGCCCTTTGTTTTGCTATATCATCCCAGTAGTATGTTGGTACTGTGCTAATTGATGGTGATGTTAGAGAAACGTGCACAAGGTATTAAAAAAAACCCAAACAAAAAAGCTATTTTTTGCTGTTTAATCTGAATGAAACGACGTAAAGAGCTCGCAACGTACTCGAATTTGCTTGGATTCCATGAGTAATCGGGATAAAGCGCTACCAGAGCAGTAGAGTACGAATTATCGTACCTGACAATAACAATATGAGTTTATAGGCTTGCAAAAGAGGCCTCGACTATTAAGAGCGCCAGAGGCATGTTAAATGGTTCACTTACTTTTTTAGTAGTTGTTGGCCTCCTTTTGTCTGTATGTCACGCGTATTTGCTTTATACCAATCACTGAGTACGAAGATACGTAATTCTACCGATAAATAAGAATGGCATGTTGTAAATTTAATTTAAACTGTACGTTGTCCAACCTCATCGATGCAACGACTTTGATTCTCCTTGTCGTTCCAGTAGCCTTTTTTTTTGCGTTGTTGCTCCCCAAAAAATCTGGTAGGGTCGCCTATTTGACATGTTAGTGCCTGTCGGTCTAATGGTGACGTACGTAGTTTCAATCGCGCTTTTGAACTCAAGTTTCTTGCCCAACCCGCCATTCGTGTTGTATTGGCTATATCTTTACCACAAAGGGCATAATCTAGGTCGCAGTAAAAGTGACAGGCGTTGGTGTTATGTCAACTTTACGCTTGATTTATGACTACCAAGAAACGAGGTAAGGCAAGCTGTTTTCTACCAGTAATGTTTTACAACCAAAAAAACACTAAATTCAAACTTTGGTCAAATAAAACACGTTCAAACAACCTTGCGATGCCAAGAGAGTGCAAAATTGTCGTACTAGGAGCGGGAGGTGTTGGTACGGGGTTCTTTATTTAGTACTTTACAGAAAAGTACTTATAAAGCACAAAGGCAAGTCCGCAATTTCAATACAATTTGCACAAGGCATATTTGTAGACAAGGTAACGCACTCATTTTGTTTTTTTTTTTTTGGTTAATTGAGCAACGTTAGTATGACCCAACAATCGAAGACCGCTATAGGAAGCAACTAGCTGTAGATGGAAAACCATACATGGTTGAAATAACAGATACAGCAGGAACAGTGCGCATTACCCGTTAAATACGATTGATAGGCTTATGTGATATCGTAGGAGCAATTCGAGGCTATGCGAACGTTTTACATACGAGAAGGACAAGGATTCGCACTTGTTTATAGGTACGGGCATATAAACGTTTACTTACTTGACGGGCAATGTTGTACCGGAGAAAAATCAAAATTCGTAATAGCGTATGACAAACGCGTTACTTACCTTCTTTAGTATAATATCACGTTCCACTTTTAATGAAGTGAGCGGTATACAGGAGCAAATAGTTTGTATAAAAAACAAGAAGGAGGTATACGTCAAACCCCGTTTTAATACTTCAAATCGCACTGTTTATCGCCAAAACTTGGTTAATATAAACAGATAAACACCTTTGACGTTGCTCTACAAAAACAAAAAGCTTGTCGATATTTTCTCCTTCTAAACGTCTCTAAGGTACCCCTCGTTCTTATTGGAAACAAGTGTGATATGGAAGACAAGCGTAAAGTGCCAACAGAAGAAGGTCAAGAACAAGCAAAAAAATTCGGCGCTGAGTTCCTTGAAACATCAGCAAAAGACCGTACTAACGTAGAGGAGATTTTCCATATCCTTATTAGACAAATTGAAAAGTTATGCGACGAAAATGAAGACGCAGAGAGTGATGCCAAAAAGAAGCGTCGTGGTGGAGGCATTTGTAGGCTCTTATGAGCTTCATCTATGAAAAACCTAAAAAAATGCTAACGGGTACGTGTTGTGGGCGGAACAAACGTTTTTTTTTGCAATGTTATTGATTTTTTGGGCTTATTCTCTTTTGTTCTAGAATCCTATTGTGTAGTTAAAGCTACGTGTTGGTATCTGCTTACACCTAAAATGTACTATAGTATTGGTGTTATTGTAGATTAAAGCGTCGATACCTTTTGAAAAAAAAAAAAACTTTGGAATTATTTTATCTTCATAGTTACGCCCTTCCGTTATGAATACAAGCAATATTCATATTCATTGTCCCGTAAGCCATATTTATTAATATTCATTCATGAATATTCATGGGCGTTTGGTGAGTCAGGATGTTGAGGAGCTTTGGTTTGTAGCACCTAGCAATGTTCCTAATGGATAGATTCAACAAGTTGCATTTGAAAACCGAATCGGAATAGTCAACAGAACACCATAACCCAAATCCAGTCAAAATCAGCCATCAAATTGCACAATTTTCTGCGCATGAATAATGAATGAATTTTTTTAGTCGTGAATATTTGTGAATGTAGGCTGTATTTGAATATTCAAATTATTCATTCATAACGGAAGGGCGCTAGTTTACACTTTAGCTTTTATTAACAAACTATCAAACGTTTAAGAGTGTGAGTCTCTGTTTGTTCAAATTATCATGAAGTCTCTTGCAATGGTGAGTTTAGTTTTGTATTTTTTCTTTTTTTATTCCCATCTTTGAAATCCAAATACGCGATTACCAATGGCTGAAGGAGTGAATCCACATGTTGACATTGCGTTGGTCAGAGTCTTTTCACGTGGTTGGTTACGTTTCTGCTCTGGGAACATTCTTATAAATTGTGCTAGCCTGTGTTTTGTCTTAGTAAATTGCCTTTGTAGCACTATGTTTACCTTGGTCTATCACTGTTGTTTGGAGCACTTCCATGTGGTATCAAAGCGTGCCAGATACAAATATGTCCTGCACGAAGTGGAACACGTTGAGCGTGGTTATATAGCTTGCTGTTAGGTGGCATTTGAAGGTGTAATGACGATCTACGAGTGCGTTTAGTAACAATTGGAAAATAGTCACGGACGTGAAGCATTCTTGAAGATTTTCACGTGTTGCCTGTGTCCAAGCTTTTGCGTGTTTCAAAAACCCCGGTACGAGTTGGAATCCACCATCCTCTTCTCTGTTATCCATGAAGTTTATAAGCCCTACAGGGTTTTTTGGTTTTCAAGATAGATATTATTGCACGCTACCTTGTACTTTTACTTCTGAATCTGATAACTTTCCTGCAGCGTTGTACTCCCTACAAAATTTTGGTAGCCATGTATAATCGTTAAAAACTATCTAAGTAGAGTGTGAGTAACGGAAACAAAACTTGTTTTTGTTAGATATGAACCTTAGATTTTTCAGCGCGTTTAATGTGATCTACGATAGTGTGAGGTTGGATTACTTCTCAAAAAAGAGTTTTTAATATCTTACCGTCACAATACGCCCATGGATTAGTATCAAAGTGTATGTTATTATTGGTTTTCCACGAAGGTACATTCCTCTGAACAAGCATTAGCTTAAAATAACTTTGCGGTTTTTTTTCCACTAGAGTACGTACTCTTGTGCCATCTTGGAACAGTACGTTTCTTGTTGGTCGGAAGAGACCGTATCTGTCAATGTTTACCCACAATTTTTTCTTCCCAATCACTGTACGAAAAGCGTGATACACCTTTTTTTGGATTAGCCAACTATTGGTTGATAAAACGTACTCTTGGATGTTGCCTGATATAAAAAGCTTGATTTGTGAGTACAGGATTATCATCGGTGAAGCCGGCACGTTCCATACCTGGCCATTGCTTTGGTAACGATCAGCAAGATACTCCAAGTATGGTTCAAATCTAAACTATAAAAAAGATGGTACCTCTTTGGTCCACGTGCTAGGATCAGCACGATTCACAACATTTTGAAGTGCTGGGTCTCCTCCACACCAACTAGCTGTTTCAACATAGTTCCTAAACAAAGTCTTAGAAGAACAATCAATTGCAGGACATTGTACCAAATATCATTAACACTAGCTTGTATCTCAGCTGCTGAGAGGATGTCTCGAATTACTACAAACCCGTATGTATCGAAAAACTATCAAACTGTCAAAAAATAGGTAGCACAGCACTTTGTTGTTTATGTCTCGTATGCCATTGCTTAACAAATGTCTCGTTTTGGCAACTCCTCAAAAGCATGGTAAACTTGTCCAAGACGTCAAAAGGAGCGTTGGCGTACCGATTTTATGCCTTCTGGCTCGTTTAAACCAAAACTCTGTGTAAATCCTTCTGAATCCTTTGGAATAGTAGGAAAATTGAAATCAGGCTCGTTTTGAATCGTTGCTAGCATTGTTGTTTGTGTTGAGTTATTTTGATGGAAAATAACCGTCTTTTCTGGTAGAGTTCTTTGAAATTCCAAATACAATCTCAAGAAGTAACTGTGGAGCACGTTGCTGACTTCATTTGAGGTAATATAACATTTTTAATGGATTAGTGGACGTTTTAGATCAAATTGCTCGTGACATTTGCGTTAATGTCTCAGATTTGCTATTTAGTATCATAAACGTTGTGATTGTGATTAATCAGGCGTAGAAGGGAGGTAATGGAGGATATAAGTATTGTTTTAGATCAGTTCATCGAAAATACTCCTGTGAGAGTTGAAAGAATACTACAACATCGCATTGCATCTTCTATCGTGCGTTTTTAAATCAATGATAACGGCATATTTTTACAAAACGTACAGACAGCAGAATTAAGTGATAAGCAGTGCCAAGAGACCGGCAGCGAACGCCAGTTGGCTTATAAACAACAATCAACTAACCCAGTGTCGGAAATACCAGAAAATTATGAGTTTTTGATAAAATGGAAAAATCGGTCGTATCTTCATCTCTCGTGGTGTACTGCTTCAGAAATCTGTAAAACTGGTACTTCAGAGTCGAAAATGATTACGAACTACATGAAGAAACACGTACACTGTCATTTGTGTACCAAACAACTCTGTCTTTTTAACTGAAAATATAGGCTAAAAATCCGCCCGAAACACGTGATTGGTCGCAGTACTGTATCCCAGAGAGAGTTATAGCAATACTAAAGCTTTCAGGTATGCGTATGAGATATTTTAGTGTTTTTGAAAGACATTAAAAGCGCTGACATAGAGGGTAATGTAAAGTACTTGGTGAAATGGAATAAGCGTTCATATGCTGACTCAACTCTTGAAACAAGGGAAGACCTCAATAATGACGAGCTTATAACCCAATATGAAAAGGGTTGTATACAGCCAAACATAGTGTGTTACTTCTAAGATGTATTTAAACGAAGTAATTCTAAGCTTAGGGTGAAGAAGATACTGTTTTTGCTCATGAAACTGAGCTTAAGCCATTCAAGAATGGGAAAAGTTTAAGATACTTTCAACTTGATGGTGTCAATTGGATCATTCATAATTTCTTACAAGGAAGGAGTTGTATTCTTGCAGATGAAATGGGTTTGGGTAAAACAATCCAAGTACGTGTTATGTGGAATGTCTTTTTTTGGTGAGTTCTTTTTTTTTTGAACTAATTCTGGGTAGACAATAGGTGTTCTGGATATTCTTCGTTATAAACGAAACATTCAAGGACCTTTCCTTATTGTGGTGCCATTGTCAACAATGATGAGCTGGGGAAAAGAGCTTACATCTTGGACAGACTTGAACACTATTAAATATTATGTAAGCAAAGTGATTGAAGTTTCTAATGCTAATGCTGAATCTGAAATAAGGGTGCTAGAAATAGCAGGCAAGTGATCCGTCAATTAGAGTTTTTCTATCCAGGAACCACTAAACCTAAGGTACTTCACTCATATTTGACTTTACAGCAACTACAGTGGAGCATTAACCAGATATTTATTACTAGTTTGATGTTCTTGTGACTACTTATGAAATGACAATACGAGATAGTGAGTACCTAAGTAGCATACAATGGCGTCTTATGGTACTTGACGAAGCAGTAAGGCTGAGGAATATAGAGTCTAAATTATACAAGCATATTACCAATAATTACGCGTGTACAAGGTTGTTACTTACAGGTACACCAATTCAAAATCACGGGGGTGCGTTTCAAAACATCATTTATTTTTATTTCTTCTATTCAGAAAACCTGTTGCCTACAGTTTGCTTTTAGGAGTTGTTTGCATTGTTTCACTTGCTGGATCCGTCAGTTTTTACGTCTATGGATCAGTTTTCTGATTTGCTTGATGCGGGTGACTTCAATGCCTTAACCACGTTGATGAGACCGTACATATTGCGAAGGTTTGTATTTCTTGCAAATAAAATAATTTTTTGTTGCTAAGACTATTTATTAAGGACAAGGAGAGACTTACAACCAAAGCACGCGTGACCATGTACACCTAGTTTGCGCTATATACAATAAATTTTATACCACTGTAACGTTAAAAACTGTTCAGTTGAAACGCAAGCAAAAAAAAACCTGTTTCAAAGATAGCATAAATTAGAAAGATTATATAGCTGTTCAATGGAAGGGTTGTAGTTTAAAGCATGGCTGGGCATTTTTGGATGTAAAATCATTTCCTTCTGAAGCTGTAAAGTGGGAACACGTGTATACTAATGATGTCGATATCTTTGTTTGGTCGCTTTTGTTTTATTTGACACATTTTACGTTTTCGTTACTAAATTCATTGACTGTTTGTCTGCTTTTTTTTGCTGCTCAGACCAAGGCCCTTACGCACTAACCAAATCTAATGTCAAGTGATGGAGTTAATGATGAAGTTGATAACATGCCAGCACTACTAAGAAGAGAAGCTCCATACGCACAACTTTGGGCTTATGCAGCGAACCCAGGGTTTTTAACGAAGAAAAGCGCACGTGATAAGATAAAACAAGTGGAAAGCACCCTATTAAACTCAAAGACAAATAAACAAACACTACTGGACCGTGCTGTAAGTAACGGTACGTCTAAAACCTAAAACACTTTACATACTCCTAAAAAAAACCTGAACAAAAACTAAAATTGCCATAATTGTTTCCCTTGCTTGTGTACTTTTGTGGTAAACAAAAGAAAACTTTTCTTCTCCTCTTCCACGTGATTGTTTTTGGGTTTGTAATTTTTTTTTTTTTATTTTTTTGATGAAATGATGATGACATTTCATAAGGGAATATACGTCTTGCTGTGGATTTAGTGAACTGTAGTAAAGTTAAAATGATAGATGGTATTACAGGAAATACTGTATTACATGCTTTGGCGAAGTATAAGCATAAGAGAGACGCTGCGGAGAAACTTGTTGCGGCTGTTTTCAAAAGAGGTAACGATATTTTTGAAATTATTTTATTTGTAGAACCTTCAACGAAGGGATCACGTGATTATATTTATTTACATGACATGCGCAGGTGTAGATGTAGATGAAACAAACCGTATAGGGAACACAGCGTTGCACATTTGTGTGTTTCGTAAGAACTATATCTTGATAGCTATGTTGCTTGCCATGAATGCTGGGTATCTTCTCAAAAATGAGTGAGTGTCTTTTGGTTTTTTTTGTATGACCAACGATGTACGATTTGTGTTTGACTTTTTTTCTTTGTTTAGCGATGGTATTTCTCCTTTACATTGGATCATATTAAATGGAGATGAAGTGGCTGCAAGGCTCATATGTCAATCACAAGGAAAAAACGATGTACCTTCGAATGTCGTTGAGTTTATAATAACTAGTAAGCTTTTTGTAATATCTTCATAAGTCGTCTTTAAAACAAACTTTAGAGTACTATAAGTCTTTTTCTATTAGAGAAAAACAGCTATTACTCTTTGGAGCTATTGATGGAGGTTCGTTATTTTCTTTACGGATATTTGATTGTGTAAACAAGTGGCACTTGCTAACACGTGTTATAAAAAGGTTTTATTTCAATTTTTAATACTTGGCTTGATAAAGTTGATATAAATCTGGTACGTTTCCCCGGTACATGTGGCCACATGTATACAGATTTTTGACAAGTTATAGGAGTATGACAAAGCACGTCGTACACCCTTCGTACGTAGTTCATCATGAGCTTAAAATATTTTGAAGATACCAATGCTGACAATAAAAAAACCTGAGTGTAGGAGCATGCTTCAGTTTTGGTAAATTTGAAAGAAAACAAATCCATTATCACTATACTACAAGCAATGGTAGATAGTAAAAAACTTATACTCAGTGGTGTCGGTAATGCGCCTATGCATTTAGTGACATGGAATCCAAGTAAGAGGAACTTGAACATACAGAAAATGCTACTCCGTTATGTTTTCGATATGGGTAAGAGTACCACTTTATTCGCTGTGATTTAACTTGGTTACTATTAAAGGGTATGATTGTAACAAGAGGCATTCAAAGAGAGACGATACACTACTTCACAGAGCAGTACTAAAAAGTAGTGTTGAGACGGTTAAGTTTCTTATCGCATGTGGAACTCACTTGAACCATAAAAACAGGTAATCTTGTTGACTCGTTTAATAGTTTTAATTTTTTCTAGCTATGGAGAGACGGTATTCCATCATGTTAGTACTCTTTCAAGCCATTTATTATATTGATGATTAACTAGGCTGCACGTGTACATAACAGCAGAATGGCAAGATGTCTACTAAGTCATGTTCGAAAAAAGAAACATGTTGAAAGGCTTCTTGGAGATAGTGTAAGAACTTTGTCCTTATGTACTTTAATAATTCACTAATTCCTTCAATAAGGGTCCTAATGGTACACCGTATGAGATGGCTAAAAGTTATGGGCACCACGAAACACTTAGCGTTATTTGTGGTACATCTTTACTTTTGTAAAAAGCGTTTTGTTCACTTGCGTTTGTGAAGAGTACCTTGGAACAGCTTCTGCTGAGTTTGACCTTTCACCAGAATCTTGGCTTCTTGTATTTGATAAACTAGAATCTGTGGATAGAATGGCTATTAGATGGACTTGTCGGACATTCCACGCGATACTCAGAACTGCACCAAGTTTCTATTCTGCCAACGGTAAGTTTGTTTTTTCACAGAGAGTCAGCAGCAGTATTTCGTTCTGTGTTAATATCCGTCCAGTATGTCTTGGCTGTCATACACTACTTCCGTTTGAACTAGACGGTATTAAAACAGTAACAAGAAATTACGGTGTAGATGGCGTTTTATCACGTGGTGAGTTTTTTTTGAAAAGAGAAAATTTTGATTCTGTTGATTTCGTGCTTTTGTTTGACTTTGCTCTTCGAACAGAGGGATTTATTTACCCTGATGGTAAAGAACCGAAAGAAACTATTCAAGTTAATAAAAAAAGAAAGAAGAAAAAGTTTTTAGGTGTAAAGAAGCCTTCCTCAAGAAGAAATAGTTTAAAAGAAAAAGCTGATTTATGTTTCAAATTAACGGTTTTTGGGAACTCGGGAGTAGGCACGCTATATTTTCTCTGTTCTAAGTTTTAATGTATACCCTCTAATCCTTTATTAGGAAAAACGAGTCTAATTAATAAATATTGCGATAGTGAGTGGGAATTTGGTTCACGAAGTGTTTTTGAATATGTAAGAAAGAATTAAGAAAAAGAAAACTTAACTTTTTGTTTGTTTGTAGAAAGATAGGCATTGTATAGAATATGGAAGGCGGATAAAACTTAGAGTGGTATGCTATGAGTTTTACTTTTACAAAAAACCACAAAAACACCTGTCGCTCATCACAGAAGAAAACACGAAACAATTTTTATCCTTGAAACAGTTTCATTGTTTGTATCCAACTTCCTTTGTTTAATCAATTAACAGCATGATATTTGGTACAATGAAAGTTACATGAGGCCATTTTATGGACAATCACCCTTTCGGGCTAATGATATTGCATTGATCCTTTACGATACAACAAATGAACAATGTACTCTTTTCATTTTTCTTTGTGCCCTAATAATTGTTTTTTACCTGTTAGCTTTTGAAAACGTAAAGGATTGGTTAGAGGAGATAGCAAGGTATGCTCCCCTGGATTGTACAAAAGTTTTAGTTGGCACAAAAGTTGATTTGGTAGAAGAAAGAAAAGTACCTTGGCGTAAAGTACAGGTACTTTACAAAAAACTGAGAAAAACCATCTTACAGTTTTCAAGGCGTTGTGTACGCAAGAAGGTCTTAATGCTGTTGAAACTACAGTAAAGTGGAACATAAATATTATTGAAGCATTTCGTATGGCAATAAGAAGTCATTTGTCTCAAGATTTTGGTGGGTTGAATAACAACATCTACTAACAAAAAAAAAAAAAAATACAAAAAAGCCCAAAATAAAGTTTTCTTTCGGAGAATAATAGGTATTACGATAACGTAGAGCTATTATTAAACTAGACTAGTCTGACTTGCCCAATTAATTTATATAATTGGCTACTACAGCAGCGAACTCAATTGAAGAAGAAAAGGCATATTTGTTGCGTAAGGAGGGAGAAAAAACACGTGAAGAGTAATGTAACTTAAACACAACAACAGCACTTGTACGACTGGTAGCGCCGCAATATTATAACAAGGTGAAGCGCAGAGAAGCTTTAGAACGTTTAACAGGAGGCATATTGCCAATCAATGAAAATCTGGCCATCGGCTAATTCACAAGAATTAGCCGAAAGTTTATGGTTCGCGCGATAGGTTTGCAAGTTGCAAATTAGTGGCAATGTTAATTTAAGTTATAGCAGGTTCGTGGCAGTTAGTGCTCCTTGTTTATTTGAAAAGGAGGAAGTACCGGGAGCCTAGATTTTGAATTTACTGTTAATGTTCACTTAATTGTCGGCCGTTCACGTGATACTTCAAAAAGGTCGAGCAAAAGAAAAACCTACACATCTAACAAACACCTTGAGAAAGACGTGATGATACTACTTTTATCTATCGTATTGTTGTGCGCATTCATAGCGCTGACTGTAAACAAGAACATGAAAAATAAGGCTTTAAACCTTCCACCAAGTCCAATCAGCATCCCTTTGATTGGGCACCTTCATCTTTGGACAGATCCAAAGAAAATGGTCGAGTAAGTTAAAAGCTCGCGCAATACTATATTCTGAGCTATATCTCAGCTTATATCTAATAGGACAACGATGAAGTTTTCTAAAACACTTGGTGGTATATTCAGTATGAACTTTGGAGCCAAGACTGTACGTCATTGTTAAATTAAGGCGTATTAAAATTATCACGTGATCGCTCGTCAAAAGAGTAAGGTTTTAACTAATTGCGTATTAGATGGTATTTATCACTGATCCTGATCTCATCAAAGAAGCGTCAACAAAGCATCGCCATTTACTTTCTGACAGGTATGAGAGCGCACTTTATTTTTGAAAAATATATCTTGCTAATGCGGTTGTAGGCCACTGGCAGATTTCCTTGCATTGAGAATGATTTACTCAACAGACCTTAAAGGAGGTAATCTACTTCTTCTTGTTTTCTTAAGTTCTGAATGATATTATAGCATGTGTGTTCTCAGATCATAACGACTACCACAAGAACTACAGATTGCTTTTCAAAAACGAACTTGTTTCAGGAAAAGGAATGAAGGTACCTGACAAAAAACTCAACATACTTCAACGACCTTACTCTAATACAGAACATGGCGCCTATTATTAATTTCGAGGTCAAAGATGCCATAGAGTGCCTAAGCAAACGTTGTGAATCTGGAGAAAGCGTGTCAGGAAGTGATATTTCATACAGATTGACATTCAACATGATTTCTAAAACAATTTTTGGTATTCGTGCATACGAACACAAAGACAAAGATATCTCTGATATCTTTAAAATCTCAGATCAAGTCGTAGAAGCTGCTTTGGTTCCTTTTCTACAAGACTTGTTCCCAGCATGTGCAATATTCGATCGTGACAGAGTGCGTGCCAGAAAATACTCAGATATGACCACCTCTGACTTTGGTATTCGTTAGGAAACAAAATTCAAAGAGACGATTAAAAACAGAGATAGATTGTACAGAAATTTGATTCAAAAAACACGTGAGAATTATGTCAAAGGAGAGAAAAGACATTGGATTGATGTCATACTAAACGAAATGCCTGATATCACTGAGGATCAACTTGTTGCTTTCCTTGTTGAGTTGATATCTGCGGGATTTGATACAACTGCACATGCATTACAGACGTACGTACAATGACTACAAATACCAAAAAATCTGATGTACGTTTCTCTTTAGATCTGTAACAATGCTTGCCAAATATCCAAATATTCAAGCTGAGCTAAGGGAGTCCATTGAAGGATTGGATGTGTCAACCATGTCACTTGGAGTGCGCCTATTTCGGTTTATCCTTGTTTTTTATGTATATCTAAGTAGTTTTCTAGGACTTACAAGCAATACCTTGTTTGAAGAACTTTATACAAGAAGTATTCAGATTCAAGCCAATCGTACCAATGTTAGCACCTCATAAAGCAAGAGAAAATGTGAGCATGGCAGGATACACCATACCTAAAGGGGTAAGACTGGTTTTTTAGTTGTTCACAAATTCTTACAAATAAAACAGGCTATTGTGTATCTTGTACATCACAACGAATGCCACAATGATAAATGGGAGAACGCATCAGAGTTCAATCCAAAAAGGTGGTTAGATCCTGTTTGTAACATCAATCCTTTTGGGTAAGCAAACAAACACATTAAGTCATTTATTAACTTGTACATATTTAGACAAGGAATAAGAAGATGTCCAGGAGAACGTATAGGATTGACTCTTTTATACAAAGCGGTTACTTCTTATGTACAACATTTCAACTGGACCGAAACAGAAGAACCAAACTCTTTGGCATACGAGTTTTCTTCCATTCATAAGTTTGTAACAGAGCCTAAATTTTTGGTATCTAAAGCACTGTAAATAAAGCATGTAATCAAATACTGGCATCAATTTAAATCGTGAGCTAACAAGACAATATTCGTATGGAGCCAAATCTATTTATTTAGATGATGTGTTTGAATCCTTTCCAAATTAAGTACTAAACCTTCCCGTTTATTGGATTTGAAGCAATTTCACAGCAACGCTATCAATATCAATTACTCCAGTAAAGTTCTCATCCTCCAGAATGTCCTTCGTATTCGCAACCGAACCTTGAAAGTGTATGTCAATAATGTGATCAAAATGGCAAAATGCACATACCTCCTTGTAAGACAGAAAATGAGGTTTTCGTTCTTAGAAAGTTTATGACAGTAATATATGTCTTTCCTTCTAATACACCAACCTTGCACATTAAACCGAACTTACTCTTTTGTGTACTCGGAACAACACATCTAAAGGTATCTTGTTAGCACGTTCTATCTTGTGCAAGACATGGCACCTTGTATCTCGTGTAGGTGAATTTTGCTTGTTGAATATGGCTCCTTCAACGGACTCAAGAAGTACTGCCGGATTTCCAGGAGATAGTAAAGGCCATTTCTTCATCCATGAGAGCATTGAAGAAGGTCTTGTATCTCCATAATAGTTGTACTTTAGTGAAGCATTTCCTACAAGTAATAAGTACAACAACTACAAAAATTTCTGGTCTGAAGATTTACCGACAAAGATGAACAAGCTGCTAAGTGATAGAGATTCTAAAGTTGTTACAGTTTCATCTGAGACATGGCTTGTATTGGGTACAACAATGACCTTGCATGAAGATCCAGTCATATTTATATTCCTCTCAGTAACAAACTTTGTGTTCAAACCAATAAAGAATAAAGCCTCGAAAACATCAGCTTGGACTTGTTGATAGTATGGATCCTGATGAGAAGGTTTGATTAGTTTTGTTACATGTTGACATACTAATCACGTGCTTGAATAGATGATACTTCAGAATATAGTATACATATCGGCGCTTCTCCAGTTGCTACAGCTTCAACTTCATTTGAAAAAGAGTTTAACTACAGATGTTTTAATACTCATTGAAGTTACTTAATTGGTACGTCCTTACCTGCATAAAAGTATGCGTGTAGGCTGCAAGAATTTGCGGAATCGTATCAATAGATCCAGCAAACCCACTGGCGAACTAAATTATGAGTTAAATTAGTATTTCTTAGTTATAGAAGAGTACGTTGGCTTTTGGTTCTCCTGTGCTATCCCTACCTAACAAACATCAGATGATTAATCTCTTTTCCTATTACCGTGCCTTCATACCACACCATAGTCGCAGCAACGCCTTGGGTGTGAGCTAACCACAGTCCCGCCTTCACATGGTCTAAAGTGAATGTTTATATTGTTGCAATTAAACCTTGTTTGTACTATAAGACATGTTCGCTTGTCGAAAACGCTCTGTTGATATACCATGCCACTCGCTATCAAATATAGGTTTCATTGGGGCCATAGACTTTTGGAAGTTATAAGCGCTGGCAGAATCTAGCCAATCCTAGCTGAATGTTGAAAAAACGAACATTGATTTTATCATGACGTACAATTTGATAAATACTACTGTTATGCCATTGATGACAAAGTTCACAAGGTGCAGGATACGGTACTATAAATCTCATAAGCAAAACCATACGATATATTATTCAGATTCTTACATATACGTGTATCACATCCGTTGAGGTCTTGGATATCTATCAAGGCCTGCCTATCAATTCCAAAAGGATGGCCTAAAAAGTAATGTAATGAGGATGAGGAAAAAAACAAGAAACTTGTTGTTGTTTTATCGCTTACCTACATCACTAAGTGTCCCTTTATTGATTACTTTAATGGTGCACTTAGCATTACTATCATATTTCTTTATAGAATTGCAAGCAAATGAGAACCAGTTTGTTACCCTGTCTTGGTTGTACAGTGCCCAATCTAACCATTGAGCTTTATTTTCTTGCACTTTTGGGCTTGGTGGCACATCTGAGAAATTTCCAAACGAACTACCATATCGCTAAAAATGTTGTTACACGTGGACGTCTAGTGTGGATAGATCTTGATGTACGTGCCTTGTTCAACATGTCAATGGATCCATAACGCTTCTCAAGCGAAGTGTGAAAGTTCTTAGATGTCAGAGCTGATACAGGATCTCGAAAAAGTGGTTCATTGGCAAGGCTGTACCCAAACAAATCTAAAAAGTGGATTAAAAAACGATTTATAACAATATGAAAAAAAGAAGGGTATCCGTACTCTTATACTGCTTTGCAATAGGTACTGTTTCAGAATAGAATTGATCAACTAAGTTCATCGATCCAGGGTTAGAAATATCGAAATTAAAGCCATGAGTGTATCCAATATCGAAGATATCTTTTTCAATGGTAAGAACAGATCAATGTTGCCATTGCTAGCGGGCTTACCTGGATATTTTTCACTTGCAAATGATGGAATATTATTCATAACAAAGAACACTTTTAGCTTGTCTTCGTTTTCAGCGGTTGCCATCTCTTGCGCGAAGTTCTTTAAGTAACCAGGTTTGACCTTTCCGTATGATTCGAAAGTAGTACTCACCGAAAGCGCAACAGTGCCCAAGCCGCTTCCTAACTTTAAAACGTATAGGTACGAAGTCATTAAAAGTATTCAATTTGCTGTACCAAGCGATCACGTGAGTCAAAATTGAAACCTGAAGGAAATCGTGGGTCAGCTCCAATTCGCCAATACCCTTCGTAGAACTTGTTAGTAACTTATTACTACTACACGGACTAACCTTTGTCAAGGACAACGCTAGTTAAATTCCACTTTGGCACTGGGCGTCTAGAGTTAGGCCTATTTGGTTTGTGAATATTATTAGACATGGAGAGGTGTGGAAGTACCTAGCAATGACTTTCTTCAAAGTTGAAATGGAGTTGTCCAATATTTGAATTGTGTTCTTGAGTTCGTTCAAAGGTAGTGCAGTTACCATTGCTTCAATTTCAGCATGGGTACTCTTAGTGTAATACTTAGAGTATGCATTATATAGGATATCTTTGTTGTTGTAATCGTAGGGCGCCCAAACCAGAAATTCTTTAGCAACCTTCTCTGTAATTTTAGGAGATAGACTTATTTAACCAAAAAAGAAAAGATAATAACGTACACTTTGTGTAGCTTGTTCGTATTGAGTATCTATACCTTCTGCATTAGCTTTTTGGACTAGATTCGAAAGATCCTGTAAGTTTTCTTTTGCTTTCGCTAGTAAGGTGTCGTAGTCATCACAGCGGACAATAGGTGACGCGAAAAGTAAAAAGAAAAAGTAAAATAGCGTAGTTGTTTTCATAGCACGTGGGAAAAATGACTTTACCATTAGAAGCAGCTTAAGTGCACAAAACAGTACATTTTCCCAGCAGGAATGAGACGTTTAATGAACAGAGGTGTACTCCAAGGTATTCTTTACAGTTGTAGTACATAACTACAAAGCAAATACTAACTAAGAGCACAAAATTATGAGTTTTCTTTGGGGGGTTGGTCCGGTGAACGTCCTGTAAAACACCCAATTACGAACCATTTCTTAGTACAACAAAAGGGTTTAAGTGATTGTAGGCTCCTAGTTTTCATGAATTCTATGCTCTTGTCCAAAAAATGTTCCTTGTATGTTATGTACAATCACAGCTACGATATTTTTGTTGGACGGGAAAACGATAGTCCGTGAATCACACTCATTGCTTAACTTTTGTTTGACACATAAAAAGTAATCAAAATACTATCAGATCCCAATACACAACATAGAAGACGTGATGATATTGCTTGTATCTATCGTATTGCTGTGTGTATTCATAGTGCTGACTGTAAACAAGAACATGAAAAATAAGGCTTTAAACCTTCCACCAAGTCCAATCAGTATCCCTTTGATTGGGCACCTTCATCTTTGGACAGATCCAAAGAAAATGGTCGAGTACGCCAACGAAACTTCAAAACGTTTCTGTAGAAATTATCCTGTCACAAACTCTCTGTTGTACAGCTAAACAACTTCAAAAGCTGATATCCATTTTCTGTTTGGAAAAGATTTGAACATAACTTAAGAATCTAGGACGACAATGAAATACGCTAAAACGCTTGGTGGTATATTCAGTATGAACTTTGGAGCCAAGACTGTACGTTATTGTTAAGTAACGGTTATTACAATTATCACGTGATCATTCGTCATCAGAGCACTTTTTTTTATGGCTAAATTGTGTAGATGGTATTTATCACTGATCCTGAGCTCATCAAGGAAGCGTCAACTACGCATCGGCGTGTGCTTTCGGACAGGTGAGCAGCGATACTAGTTAAGCTAACAGCTGTCGTAGACCACTCAGTGATTTCCTGGCATTAAGAATGATTTATTCAACAGATCTTAAAGGAGTAACTATTTCATCTTTGTATTGCGTATCAGTAGTAACTTTGTAACATACAGGGTGCGTAATGTCTGACCATAACGATTACCACAAGAACTACAGAATGATATTCAAAATGAACTTGTTTCAGCAAACAATGAAGGTACATGACAACAACGCAATGTACTTCAGTAACCTTTATCTTAGAGCCTGGAGCCTATTATAAATTTCGAGGTCAACGACGCCATTGAGTGGCTAAGCAAACGTTCTGAATCTGGAGAAAGCGTGTCAGGAAGTGATATTTCATACAGATTGACATTCAACATGATTTCAAAAACACTTTTTGGTATTCGTGCATACGAACACAAAGACAAAGATATCTCTGATATCTTCAAAGTCACCGACCAAGTTATAGAAGCTTTCTTGGTGCTCCTGTCACATCCTTTATACCAGCCTGAACATACTTAATCACACGTTGAGTATCACGTCCAATAAATATAGTAAAGAGTCCAAGTCCAAGGTAAAAAGGTATATTATGAGAGGTCTAAAGAATAATCAAAAAAAATTTCTGGAACGGAAAAACTTTCCAAAAAAATGTTGCAGCTGTTTGTAAATTACTCCAAATTCTCCTTTTCGTTTTTGTTTCTGAGGTTAAAAACAATAACGTACCGCCCAAAATACTTGTCCACCGAATCCTAGATGTTCAAGGAACATGTGTGCGAGACTACGAGCTACCAAGAATAGTAAAATACCAGTAAGAGCACCTCCCCACCCCAAGAAGGCTCCACGCTTTGCACGCAAAGCAGCAATACTGAAACCACCAAAAATAGCGATAGAACTAAGGAATGCATTCGCGGCAATCATAGGGTCAGCAGCAACTAATTGAAAAAAAGTCCATGAGATTTTGTTGCTTACAAGACACGACAAAGCTTACCGATTGCCACGAATGTGGCTGTGCCAATACCCAAGAGAGCACCGAAGATGTATGCTAGTATACGCCTGGTGCCTTCATCTTTCGTCGTGGCTATAGCAAACAAACACCTCAATACGCTTGAACACAAGTAAGCACAAAAAAACGTGAAGGTACAAAAAAATATACAAGGTTTTCAAAAAAAATAACCATTCTCATTATCTCGTACCCAATGGACGCTCCAATACCAACAACTGGTGAAATAATTCCCATGCTAATAGCGCCAACATAACCTGAATGACATTTGATTTAGTACAAGGTAGAATTCTTAGCGAAACCAAAAAACAGAAAAAATAAGTTCAGTTGACCCACTAAAAAAAAAGCAAACGTACTCAAAGCTGACACTCCCATTGCAGCGCTCATAACTGCGTATCCTTTAGCAAGGCGTTTCTTGATATCTGGAGTGCTATAGATCGTATAAGAATAAGATTAAAAGGCAAAAAAGGGTTTGGATTCTTACAGCATATCTTCTGTTGTTTGGGTGCCGTGTGTAGTCTCATTTGGTTTAAATCCATCGAACCAACCACCTCCTTGCTTTTGTTTTCCCTATTGAGCCGTTTAAGGTCGTTACGTTTATTGATTGGTTTGTTTTGTACTGGTTGGTGTTGTTGTTGCTCGTTCTCGGTTAATTGGCCGTATCCATTGTTTTTTTGCCATTTCTCCTCTTTTTGTTCAACGCGTCTATCTAGGGTTTAGAGTGCTCGGTAAAGCCATTTTCGTACCGTTTGAAGCGTCTATCTAGGTTTAGAGTGCTCGGTAGAAGCCATTTTCGTACCGTTTGAAGCGTCCACTGGCGTAATTTCTTGCAAATACTGATGGGAAAGCAAGCTTTTGCGCATTTACCGCCAATGGAGATCTGTTGTTCAACGCCTTGTATAATCTTGTAGGCTTTACTCTTCGCAATAATAAGCAAAAAGAATATCATTATTTCGTTAATACTCACTTTTGTGTATTCCACAAGGTATGTATTTGCCTTTTATTAGTCTTTGGCACTTTTATGCTGCTAACACGGCGAGTTCGTGTATTGGCAAGACGGAATGTTGTGGATGAAGAAGCTGCAAACCTAGCGCGCATGTTGGGTGCTGTAGGTTTTGCCGTTGATGGCTCGGTGATTTGTTCTGACACTTTGAGCTCAGCTGACAAAAATTTTACATAAAACCAAAAAAATGTAAACCATCGTCACATTATGCGTTAAAACAGCTCGTATAGATGTGAAAATACCCGGTTTAGCTTATTGATTGTGTTTGCAAACAACCGTTTAGATAGAAAGAGGCCTAAAAACCGTTTCATTTTTTGTATCTGTTGCGTTCTATTCCGGTAGATGTACCTTTAATTTGCTTTCTAGACAGAATGGGCAATTGGTGTAGATACCTCCGTTTCTACAAGACTTGTTCCCTGCATGTGCTGTATTTGATGGAAAGAGAGTAAGTAAAACAATTTCTGTTATCTTCCGTAAACTGTCGGAGCTAACAATTGTTAGTTGAGTAAGTTCAAAGAGACGATTGAAAACAGAGATAGATTGTACAGAAAGTTGATTCAAAAAACACGTGAGAATTATGTCAAAGGAGAGAAAAGACATTGGATTGATGTCATACGAAATGAAATGCCTGATATCACTGAGGATCAGTTGGTTGCCTTTGTTATGGAGTTGATAGCTGCGGGATTTGATACAACTGCACATGTACAAATACTAAAAAATCTGATGTACGTTTCTCTTTAGATCTGTAACAATGCTTGCCAAATATCCATAAATTCAAGCTGAGCTAAGAGAGAGTCATTGAAAGAATTAGACGTTCCGGCATGCCTGTAAAGGTAATCAAAAGACTAAAATGTTTGGACGTCTTAAAACGTTGCTACCTAAGCCTGCTTTCTAGGACTTGCAAGCGATACCTTGTTTGAAGAGCTTTATACAAGAAGCATTCAGATTCAAACCAATCGTGCCAATGTTGGTACCTCATAAAGCAAGGGAAGTATCAGCATGGCAGGATATACCATACCAAAAAGAGTAAGATTTCTTAGTTTTTCATTTGCTTACAAAAAAAACATGCCATTGTGTATCTTGTTCATCATAACGAGTGTCACGTGATAAGTGGGAGAATCCATTAAGTCATTTATTAACTTGTACATATCTAGACAAGGAATAAGAAGATGTCCAGGAGAACGTATAGGATTGACTCTTTTATACAAAGCGGTTGCTTCTTACATCCAACATTTCAGGTGGACCGAAACAGAAGAACCAAATTCTTTGGCATACAAGTGTTCTTCCATCCATAAGTTTGTAACAAAGACTAAATTTCTCATATCTCAAATCTAATTTTAGTGAATACTCTTATTTACATTCTTCAATAAAACCATTGCATGCTTCAAAGGATTTATACTATTCCAGATACTACCAGTAATCGTAATTCATGGCCCTGGTAGTGTTTCGGCGGTCATTATTCTGACTTTCTTGTTTTCACCATTTATTTGTCTGTGTAAAAACAACATATTAACGAACTTGGTCAGCTTTTACAGCTTGACTTGATCACTCTTTTCAAGGCGGCTGGGTCATAACCGCACAATTACGGTCCGCCTAGTAGGCGGCGTCCTGTCTCTTCCCGCGTTGAGAGCGGTAGGTGCAACTCCTATGTAAGCCCTTGGTTGGCACCGATGTATGTTAACCTGCGATTGGGTCGCTTGATGCAACGCAGACAAATAAAAGTAAAGTATTGTACAGGTAAGTGCAAATTTACTACCGCTACAACTAGCGCCTAACTACGCTATCAATAGCGCTCTCATGGCATCAACAGGATGATAACGTGAAAAGCTCAGACAACAATTCAAAACAGTAAAACTGACGCTACCATAGGCTTTGTAAATACCCAGGTATCAAAATATGACATATATAAATTTGGTTTGGGTTTTTTTAATCACGTGGTTTAAGATTCATAAATTTTTTCGCTAGACGCCTGCTTCCATGCATAGCACCTTTTAAAATACTTGATTTGCAAGTTCTGTCAGAAATGTCAAGTCCGTCACAGTAAAACATCAAAATTTTCGTGACGGCAAGGTACTTTAAACGCCCAATTACCTATCATTTCGTAGCTGGCAAGTCCAGAAAAACAGAAAAATGTACCAATTCTTAGAGCAACAATTGGTTTAAGTGATGTAGGCCTGCAATACTTAAAATGTCCTGTTTAAAATGAAATCTACATGTAATCGTGACTGAATAACAAGCACCACCATCCTATTTATTGTTAGGAACAGTTCCCATTGTGTAGATACAACTTAAACAAATCATTTTTAAAATGGGGAGACTTAGAGAACTTGTGAACTACACAATTCAGGTTCTGCTGGGCTGTTGACTATCACGGATGTAGCTTTAAATATCACATGTTAGTGTAGGCTCGGGAAGTTTTGGTTTTGTGTGATACCAACAACAAATAGGAAATTTTCGGCCTTGCTAGTGAAATGTATGTAGTACGTAGGTCTAGCAATGTGTTCTAGGCTCATATCATGTTATTCCTCACTTGCCCACTGTGGCATCGTAATTATCTGAATAACACGCTGTGTTGACAACTCTGTGTAGACCTTCACCGCTTGCTAAAACATATGTACATCAATGAGTGTAACACCTTTTGCTTAGGTACTTTATTTGGGAAGATCACGGACCACGTGGTAAAACTGTTGGGTACTTTAAACGCTATATGCTATATACAATACAGTTAGGTTGTGTTGTTGGTGCGGGAAAATAATTGTCCATGAATCACACATTACTTCTTAACTTTTGTTTGACGTACAGAAAAGAAATCAAAATACTATCACATCCCAATACACAACACCTTGAGTTAACAAGCGATGATACTACTTTTATCTATCGTATTGCTGTGCGCATTCGTAGCACTGACTGTAAACAAGAACTTGAAAAATAAGGCTTTAAACCTTCCACCAAGTCCAATCAGTATCCCTTTGATTGGGCACCTTCATCTTTGGACAGATCCATATAAAATGGTCGAGTACGCCAACAAATCTTCTAAAACATTTCTGAACAAATTATCCGGTTACAAAATCTATTGTACTGTGCTAAACAACTCCAAAATGTTTCCGTTTTTTTATACAAATACTCTAGCGCTTGATCAAAACTTTTTCGAATTGATTTGAACATAACTAAAGAACTCTTAATCTAGGACGACAATGAAATACTCTAAAACACTTGGCGGTATATTCAGTATGAACTTTGGAGCCAAGACTGTACGTTATTGTTAAGTAAGACAGGCGTATTAAAATTATCACGTGATCGCTCGGTGCATTAAGTTAATGTGATCGTTCATTGTGAACATATTTTTAAACTGAGTAAATTTGCGCTTAAATTGTGTACTAGATGATATTTATCACTGATCCTGAGCTCATCAAAGAAGCAGCAACAAAGCATCGCCGGTTACTTTCGGACAGGTAAGCTTCAATACTTAACAAATCCGCAGTTAAGCTAACATCTTTTGAAGACCACTCAGTGATTTCTTGGCATTAAGAATGATTTATTCAACAGATCTTAAAGGAGGTAACTATTTCATCTTTGTATTGCGTATCAGTAGTAACTTCGTAACATATAGGTTGCGTAATGTCTGATCATAACGACTACCATAAAGCATACAGAATGATATTCAAAAACGAACTTGTTTCAGGAAAAGGAATGAAGGTACATGAACTAATTGCCTTCAAATTATACTAAGTGTATTCAGACCATGGAGCCTATTATAAATTTCGAGGTCAGCAATGCCATTGAGTGGCTAAGTAAACGTTCTGAATCTGGAGAAAGCGTGTCAGGAAGTGATATTTCATACAGATTGACATTCAACATGATTTCAAAAACAATTTTTGGTATTCGTGCATACGAACACAAAGACAAAGATATCTCTGATATCTTTAAAATCACCGACCAAGTTGTAGAAGGTTTCTTGGTGCCGTTTCTACAAGACTTGTTCCCTGCATGTGCTGTATTCGATGGAAAGAGAGTAAGTGAACAATTTCTGCACTATTCTGCGCAGTGTTTTTGTGATAATACGGAGCTAACGATTGCCTTAGTTGAGTAAGTTCAAAGAGACGATTGAAAACAGAGATAGATTGTACAGAAAGTTGATTAAAAAAACACGTGAGAACTATGTCAAAGGAGAGAAAAGACATTGGATTGATGTCATACGAAATGAAATGCCTGATATCACTGAGGATCAACTTGTTGCTTTTCTTATGGAGATAATAGCTGCGGGATTTGATACAACTGCACATGCATTACAAACGTACGTACAATGACTACCAATACAAAAATATCTGATGTACGTTTCTCTTTAGATCTGTAACAATGCTTGCCAAATATCCAGAAATTCAAGCTGAGCTAAGAGAGTCCGTGGAAGGATTAGACGCTCAGATTATGTCTCTTAAGGTATTGAATGCTTGGGAAAACGTCCGTCCTGTATCTAATAGTTGTTCCTGCTTTCTAGGACTTGCAAGCAATACCTTGTTTGAAGAACTTTATACAAGAAGTATTCAGATTCAAACCAATCGCACCAATGTTGGTACCTCACAAAGCAAGAGAAGATATCAGCATGGCAGGATACACCATCCCGAAAGGAGTAAGAGTGCTTTTTACTTTGTTCATACGCTGACAAAAAACACAGGCTATTGTACATCTTGTTCATCATAACGAATGTCACAGTGATAAGTGGGAGAATCCATCAGAGTTCAATCCAAAAAGATGGTTAGATCCTGTTTGTAACATCAATCCTTTTGGGTAAGCAAACAAACAAGAACAAGCCATACATTTTAAGTTTAAAATATTAACTTGTACGTATTAGACAAGGAATAAGAAGATGTCCAGGAGAACGTATAGGATTGACTCTTTTATACAAAGCGGTTACTTCTTATGTACAACATTTCAAGTGGACCGAAACAGAAGAACCAAATTCTTTGGCATACAAGTATTCTACCATTCATAAGTTTGTAACAGAGCCTAAATTTCTAATATCTCAAATCTAATTTTAGTGAATACTCTTATTTACATTCTTCAATAAAAACCATTGCATGCTTCAACGATTTATACTATTCCAGATGCTACCAGTAATCGTAATCCATGGCCCTGGCAGTGTTTCGGCGGTCATTATTGCGACTTTCTTGTTTTACACCATTCACATATTTGTATACTATTTCCTTTCCATTTATCCAAAGCTTTTGTTCTCCATGTTTCTTGCCTTGTTCATAAGGCATTTCGCACCATAATTTACCTTCTTGAGTCCAGCACTTAAATACCCCCACTTTCACACCATTTTCAAAGCGACACTGAGCACGAAGTACTCTTTTCTTGTAATTACACCAAACACCATGTTTTTGAAAATTGTGATCAAATCTTGTTATTGACGCTGTATGGTAACATAATAAAGGCCAGTACTGATATGCTGTAGATTTATCGATATCCATACACATATGGTGTAGCTCTATGGGCATAGATAGCAGATTCACGTGTTGTGATGAATCTCCGTTGTCCTTTCGTTGAGTCATACCTTTCTGAAAACAAAAATAGAAAATTGTTGACTCCCGTTTGACCTTCTACCATCACCAAAAAAGTGCAAACCCATTCAACAGTAGACTGCTAAATGCAAAATCTTCATGAACTACCACCAGAGACAATAACGTATGTTTTACGGTTATTACCAAGAAAGCAACGTATTATCGTTTCTATTGTGTCTCACCTTTTCAATAACATCATACGAAACAATATTGGGCTTGAATACATTATTATAAAGAATCCATCTGACTTTGAGGTTCTCAAAGGCAGCCCGTTGCTTAAAAATACAACAATCGATTGTTATCGTTGCAACCTGTCCTTGGACAATGTTGCCTGCCTTGATGGGGTTCGCAGAATAAACTTGACATACAGTAAAGGTACTTCTGATTTAATTCAGTATTTCAACGGTGTTCACACAATAAACCTTTTTGGTTGTGATTATTTAACTGTCGATGGAATAAAGGCACTAAAAGATGTTCACAAAATCACCCTTGAAGATCCAAAAAACTCATGGCTGAAGCACCTAAGTAGTGTACACACAGTCCATATTTTGAATGGCCATTCAGTGACAGATGATGGTATTAAGGAATTGACAAATGTCAATACTCTTTTGATGAGTTTCAGTAACAATATAACAGACTTTGGGCTACAGCATTTAGTCAATCTTGAACACCTCAAACTCAATGGATGTAGATGTATAACAAATGATTGCTTGAAACACTTGACTAGTCTTAAAACAATTACTCTGGGTACAGGGAACATCACAAAGAAAGCTGTTAAAGAAGCTGGTATCAAGTATAAAGAATTAGGACTTTCTACAATCTGATACAACCACAATAGACACTCATCATTTTACTGTTTTAATTTAATAACTATGTCAAATAGTAAACAAACAAATTCTTCCAAAACATCTTGTATTTGCCGAGCTTCAGTTGCAACAAGTGTAGAACCTCATGTAAATTGGCTTAGTTGCGCTAATGTTTATGATCTAGCGCAGTATGCCGTTATTACTACTCTGTAGAATTGCAGAAGAGTACACGGCTTATGCGCTCTCACTTAATCACGTGCATTGACACCTGTAGCCCAATTAGCTAGTATGACCTCGTGGTAGCGATTAGTGTCATAGTAAAACACATGGCGGATAAAAAAGAAGGTTTTGGAGGCTATGACGCGAAACAGAGTGCTTTATACTCGTACGAGGAAAGCAACCCTGTAAAAGATCCTGTACGCAGTTTCGCGCCAGATTACTGTTTGTACAGTTATAATTCAACTGTTGAAAATGCGTCAAGCGACATGTACGTGAGCGAAGTCAATAACGTACGATATTTAAGGGCGTAAACGCGTATTAAAACATTTTAGAAAGAACAAACAGTGTTTTCACCTTACGACGCCTGTGAAACGCTAGAAACAGAAAATAATACCGCCACAGGCAAATTTGAGAAAGATTGGAACGCAGAATTTCAAAACGTACGTTAATAGTTTGTAGGCTACTTTCATCGCCATAACAATGCACTAGCGTATTGATACCGTACCTCAATTAACGTTTTTAATAGATTCTATTGATGCCAGACTCAATTGCAAAGTTTCAAGCGTTGTCAAGTCTCGGACGCGATTTTGTTTACGCTGCTACTCTATATGCTAGGATTATAATAACCGAGTTATATTTACCGTCTCATTTGCAAAATATAAGCCGCGCAGACTTGCCAGGGATTGCTGGAGGTAAGAGTTAGCTCAATGAGCGAAAAAAAAAATTATTTATAAATTC
This sequence comes from Trichosphaerium sp. ATCC 40318, assembly GCA_038496445.1. NCBI lineage: Eukaryota > Discosea > Flabellinia > Trichosidae > Trichosphaerium > Trichosphaerium sp. ATCC 40318. The sequence continues at coordinate 31,184 of JALMLS010000321.1, read as the reverse complement.
TTTACACTGCTTGTCATTGAGCTAAGTTATGCTTTGTAGGTCGTAAGTATATGTGTCAAGGCATACTATTCAAGGTACCTATTTTTGATTTGAATTTTTTCACGTGCTGTATGAGGGCGATAAACTTTTCCTGATTATATCTTAAACATTTTTAAAGGTGGCACTTGATCTTAAAAATTTATATGGCTCAGATCAAAACGCAATGAAAGCAGCAACACATGAATTAAAGGCTTGTAACTGCTTTTATAATTGTCATATACCAAACTTAAATGTACCTCTTGTTTGCTCTATTGACTATCGAGGTTTTCGTGTGCTGGCTGTTAGCATGTTGCCAATAAACAATGAAACACTTATTTATGGTTCAAGCGATGGAGGTAAGTATTTTGTGCTTGCCACGATGGATTTTATGTTAATTAAATTTATACAAGGCCAGGGTGTAGTTTCGAAAGACAAAGAGTTTGCTAGTCTTATGTCAAAAGCAGCTAAGGTAAACTGCTTTTTGTTGCTATGGTTAATTTTTTTTACAGGTTCTTAACTTAAAACGTCATGTTGCTGGTGTAGACCAAGTTACTATTTATGGACCAGCTGATATTGAGGTATCGTACCACAGTATGAGATAATACTAATGTTCAAAAGGGCCATTGTGGACCAAACCCAAACGAGTACTATCTCATTGATTTTGCACGTGTTTTTCCTCCACAAGTCAAGATAAGAAAGGAGTACGCTATTCTGCCTTATTTGGATAACAATTGTGTAGCGGCCCTAAAACTCACCTTTACGAGCTTCTTCGACCTGAACTAGTTAGATCTAACTCTTGTCCATTAAGTTCTGATGCTCTTTGCGGAATGGGTAGATACGATCCGAACCAAAGCACTCATGATGCAGAGGTTAGCCACGGTTTAGGTTATTGTGCTTTTTCTGATATTGTAAAGGTGAAAGAAGCTTGTAGAAAGTTGCTATCTACAATTATACCAGAGTTTGCGAAATGGCTTGATGCCAGGAAGTCCATGAGTATTGATAAAATCCTAGAAAATCTTCATCGAAGGGGTATGAAAAAAAAGAGTCGATCTGTTCTTAGCTGATAGTCATTGAAAGGGATTAATATACGTCACTTGGGTTTTGTTAGATATGGTATCAAATCACTTCAAAAACGACAACAGATACTTACTGAGATGGTTGCAAGAACACTTAAAGATCAGTTAAAATATATTCTACGAGAAAAAATGAAACAAATCTGTGTACCACGTGCGGTATGCAATACATGCTTTGTATTATTAAATATCAGTCTAATTTCAAAGCATTTAGGATCCGTATATAAGGTCTGTATTGAACTACTACAATCAGATATTTGTTCAAAGCCGACAAGTTTTTTGGACCAAGGTAACAACTTTTTTTTCTCGACTTGCTTGTGGTTTAATGTTCCTAGACAATTAAACAGCTTGTTTCGGTTAAATTTCTATTCTCTTTGTCATCAGCAGAAGGTTTAGAAGAGGTAAGGAATTAACAAAATGCTATCATGCGTGCTAATGCCTTCAAGGTGAATCTGCTAGACTTGATTTCAATTAGAAGCTTGCTTGAACGATTGGAAGTGTTAACAGCTATTAAAATACAAGATGATGCAGCTGTTGTGTTAGAATATGGAACAACCTTACTGTACGTCTATACTTAAAGCTTAAGATTACTAACAAAGTTAGAGTACATTCTGATATTGTCTCAATTGGAGTTAAAGGTAATTCCTAAAAAGAGCATCCCAAAATATTTTCTTGAAATGTTGTTGTTTGTATAAATCTCTTCATTGCATTTATTCATCAATGCATTTTCGTTATATTGTTTGTTTGTTTTCTAGTTTAACGCGAAGCTTTAGTGAAAACAATGAACATTATTTCTCAAAGCGATGCCATGGTGAGAATGAATTTTTTGATTTTTTTTTTCTTTCAACTAAGGTTTGGTTGTAGGCTCTTAGCCTTGAAGCTCAACAAAGGACGGTAATTTACATATAATCAACGAGTGTAGACATAATTTAATGTATTTCAGGGAGCAGAAGCAAGGCGATTATTTTACAGAGCGTTCAGATGCTTTCAGGTAATGTTCTTTAAACGGTTCGGGTAGTACTTTGGTTGCTTCTTATGGTGTTTCTTTAGCAAGCTGTAAAAGTAGTACCTAACTCTACACTTGCATTTTACGAGTGGGGTCGTACATTGCATTTATTTGCTCTGAATTTCAGGTCAGATCACTCTTCAACAAAGTTTTGGTTTCTAAAAAAAGCAATGGAGGTACGGTTAATCTAGAGTTAAGTCTGTGTGGCTTATATATCAATAGAAAGTAGAGCAAGCTCTGTCTATAGATGAAACACATGCTGGAGCAAGTTTAGAGTTTGCAGAGATACTTCTTGACTACTCGGTACGAAGACATGTTTTGATGTAAATGCTGTTGTCTTTTTTGACGTTGCGCCGTGTTTTCACCTTAGCTCAATAACTGAATCTCAAGCAATAGCAAAAAGAACTTTAACTTGTTGTTTTAACGTTGTAAGAGTTGTTTAAAATAGAGAGCACTCAGGTTTTTCTTGAAAATCACTTGTTAACTAACATTCTTTACAAGCTTGATACGGGACTGTTATACACTTTACATAGAAATGATCATGTGAAACAACTGCAAGACACACATAAAGTGTATAAACGAGTAGGTGGGTTGTATGAGACAGTATTGGGCGTACAAGATGATGTCTTAAAGCAAAGAGTAATTGATAGTGTAAACCAAGCTTCCGATCTTAGACTGTTGGCTCATGTTGAGGTAATATAGATGAGTGCCTCTTTATTTTAATATTGTGGACGTAACACATGCGCCTTAGATATTTTTAAAACGAGGACCACACTATGACATGTATATATTCCCTGTGCTCTCAAAAAAACTTGGTCAATTATCTTCTTTTACTATCCATGATGCATCGCCCTTTAGTGTTCCTGCTCTTTTGAGTTTGGCTCAATTCTCTGTAAATATAACCAAACTAGATATACCTTATGCAGAGATTGATAATGAAGGTAATTAAGTTTTCGCAGTGCTAACGAAGTCAACGAAACTAAATGGAGGTCCATTTAGGTTTGTCAAAACTTGCAACTTTCTTGCCTCAACTTGAAGAGCTTAATATCTCCGGTTGTGGTAATATCGATCGATTGCCTCCGTGGCAAAAACTCACGTGCGCATTATTGCCGTAAATACATCAATATTTGTTGCTTACTGTGTGAAGAAAATTGACTGCCGGAGATTCTAATTTTACAGATGACACTTTTTTGAATTTACCAAAAAGTTTAACGACAATACAACATTTGACGCTATCCGGGAGTAGTCTTATAACAGATGCTTCAATAATGGGTATAGATATGAATTTACCTAACGTTAAGGCACGTGTAATTCTCAGAAAAGGTGTATGATCTGATTTCCTTTAACAGACTTTATTGTTGGGAATGTGGGCAAACTTGACCATGAATACTACGTTTTGCTATAAGTTGAAAACACCTGCTATAGCATTACACCTCACAGAGTTATCTTTAAGCGGATGTCCTACACTATCACCTCAATGTATTCACTTCTTTGCTCCTTATGCTAAAAACTTAAAACGCCTTTGTGTTCGCAAATGTATGGCTGTAAACAATGAGAGTATCATGATGTTATTCAAACATGCTCCTGCACTAACTGACTTGGACTTGACAGCAACAAAAGTAACGGATACTGCTATTGAGATGCTCACTCAGCAGTGTACAGCATTAGAAGCGTTAGATCTTACACAATGCAATCAGTATTTGTACGTCAACACAAAGGAAAAAAACGTGATTTTTTTTCTACCTAACTTATTGCTTTTTTTGACTTTTGATTGTTTGTAGTGGTGTATCATTAGAGAATTTATTCACTAGATGTACACTGTTGACATCATTGATCTTATCATTCAATGGATCTCTTGGCAATCATAACTTTGCTTTCTTGAATAATATTGATATGAAGCCACTTAATCTACGTTCTATTTCAATGCATAGTTGTGAAAAGATTACTGATGTAACTATAATTTCATTGGCAAGAAAATGCCCTCTTCTTGATACACTAGGATTTGTTGGTTGTTCAAATATTTCAAGTACGACACTATTTCACTGATCTAATGTTTGTTTGGTTGTTTGTTAATTCAATTTGTGTAGATAGATCTCTTGCTGCTCTTGGTGCTTATGCTTCAAATCTTAAGACTCTTGCAATGGGTAAATGTGGACTCACCACTAACTCTGGTACGCAAAAATCGAAGAAAAAAAAGAAAAAAAAAGTCACAGGCTTTGTACATGTTGTTTCGCTTTTTTTCTGGGGTGTTCTGCGCCACAGCGCTTGTTTATCCATACAGCGGTGGTGTAGCCAGTTGGTTAAAGCAGCTTGATTTGAGACCAAGTGCCCTTGTGGCTCGCAGGTTCGAATCCTGTCGCCACCGAATCTAATAATCTTTTTGGTTCATAAGCGGATAATCTCCGTTTCAGTGAATTTTACTCTCCGCTTTGTTTAATTCCTTTTCAAGGGTTCACAGCTATGATTAAAGATCTAACTGGGCTTGAGTCTTTGTATATATCACGTTGTAAAGCACTAACAAATATGAGTGTTATTGCCCTAAGCGAACACTGCACAAATCTAAAGGTACCTCACAACCTCCGGGTTGATCTTTCATATACAATAACCTAACACTCAAAATCGTCTAGGAACTAAATATGTCATATATGAGCACTATTGGAAATAGTAGGTACGTGTAAAATTAAGAAACTGAAACAAACACGTGATAATGTCCAAGAAAAACAAACTTTTTCTCTTTTTTTTTTGCTTTGCTTTTTATTAAGTATGTTGAGTCTAATGGTATATTACTAGTATTCAAAAATTATTACAAAGATGTGTACAACTAGAAACACTCGATGTTAGTTTTTGTAGACAAATTACAAGCAAGTTTCTTTTCTGGGACCTCCGCCATCAATGCCCAAAGCTTAAAATACACGTTGAAATAGCAAAATCAGCCCAAGCACTTTATTACGACCATTTTGAGCGAAGTTCACCTGAAGCAATACAACCACGTATTACCGATGTTATAAAAAATGCATCTACAACGGGATTAGCATAATATCTGTAAATAAATAAAGAAAAGACATCAAGAATTGTTTGTTTTGTTCAAAAAACAAGTCAAAGGCTTATCAAATATATGTGCTAGGGTAACTGCATCAGGCAGTGGAATACATCTGACAACATTCATTAAAGATAGATTGGGGTAGTGAGATAAGACAAATACATGTAGGGATATGGGCTACCTATGTTCACAACCCATCCTGGAAAATTATACATAGTGCTATCACAAAATAGCATTATTTTAGATACTAAGCGGTGTAAACTACTACTCAAACGAAACCTGACTTACAACATTGCTAAAACTGGTAGTCGCTTTATTTTTTGACAGTCCAAACTAAAAAACTTGTAATGTTTGAGATCACTTCATGTTTTTTGTTCTGCTTTTTCCAAGGCATTACTACGTACACAATAAACATGTGAGTATTCAAATCAAATATAAACCACAGTAGTCCTTTTTGAAGCATCAAACTCGGCCAATTATGGCATTTGACAAAGGCACAAGCGGAAATGTTTTATTTTGGTTTTTTATTTCTTGGTTATTTAAATACCTCAATCTACACGAGTGTAGCCGAAGGTTTGTCTGCGGTAGAAAAACACTACTCCAACAATCACAAGAGTAACTAAATTCGTTTAGATTGATAAAAATAGGATAAGCAGCGTGATAATGAAAAGATACTTACTTATGACTACTGCAGCTATGCCTGCACCGACGAAAATAAGTGGGTTCACTTTTTTATGTACAGGGTCTCTACTTGACGGACTCGTTGGTCCATTAGTGGGAGCAACTGTGGGGGAAGAACCCGCTGGCGAGTGTGTTATTGGACTTGACGGCAGAATAGTTGTTGGAGGAACAGTTGTTGGTGAAGCTGCTGGAGGAACAGTTGTTGGCGAAGCTGTTGGAGGAACAGTTGTTGGTGAAGCTGCTGGAGAAACAGTTGTTGGCGAAGCTGTTGAAGGAGTAATGCCTTCACAGAATGTGTTACCCTTCTGTCCTTCACGATGAGCACCTTGTTGACCTTTTGGGCAAATTTTACAGTTTGGTAGTCCGCTGCTATCAGCATATGTATTTCCTACACAATATTCACATGTTCCATTTGATGTTCTGTGAATGCAAATTAACGCTAGCAATGTAATATAGTTACATACCCACCAGTACCAAAATGGCACGGAGCACATATACCTTGTAAAGGTGAAAACTCACCACGTGGGCAAGAGCATATGGTAGGATAGGTTGGATTTTGAAATTCATTTTTTGGACACATTAGACACGCAACAGAACCGTTCTGACGGTATGACGATGAGCAATTGACTATAATTTTGATAAGAACAACTTTGAAAGAACCCAAAAAAAAAAAAAAAAAAAGAAATGGTAGCGTACTTTGGCACTCTATAGTGTTATCCGAAACATCTGGGTTTTTTATATTATCTGAAAAATAAATAGCTCTAAAATCAGTCTTGTTCTTTTCCTACAGAGGTCGTTAGAAGTGAAAAGATTGTTACTTTCTGATTTCTAACAGTGCACAAAAAAATACACTTACAAGACATCCAAACTTGTTTTCAGTTACTAGAACGTTGTATTGTATAACATCTGGAAGTATTACATACGCAAAATAAGCGTTTGATCCAATAAAAGTGTTACTTGTGACTTCGAGAGAACCGGAAATATTTGATGGTGAGTTGAAATACAAACAAACTGGAATGTCGACAAAAAGTGGATTAAAGTCACAACCATAAACAGTGTTCCGATTAAAATCAATGTTTATGCTTGTAACCTCTAGAGATCTATCAATTTCCTCCAGACTAAAATAGCTATCCACGATACTCACAAAACTTGCTACAAGGTATTTTTAGTTTCAATGTCTCTGTTATTTGCCAGTACCTTGAATCTTATAAGTGCTATATGCAAACGTACAGTTCTCCACAAATACTGAAACATGAGAAGAAGAGGCAGTTAAAAACGTCATATTGCTGGTAACAGTCAAATTAGTTAAAGTTACACTTCCAACAGTGTTAGAACCACCACCTAATGTTATATCTAAAAAAACTACTTTAACCAAAAATTGCAACTAGTGAGGATTTTGTTTGTACTGGTTGAAGAGGTTATTGCCGTATCAACAATTGTTAGATTAATTATGGAATCATTATCCTTAACCTTAAAGTTCAGATCAGGGTTTGTTAATCCATCAATGGTAAAAAGAAAACCTCCATCGAACTCAAACTATTCGTATTTACCAAAGTAAGTAATAGATATTTAACAAGTTGTCCAGAACATACCATGACTTTAACTCTCTTTGCTGAACCAATATTTTGCCATGGTTGGTGCGCTATTACTCTCTCGCCCATGGCAGTCATATAATAGGTACCGCTTGGCTCATAGTCTCCACCTATAAAAAAGTAATCAAAGCTAAGTGGTTGTTGCACGTGACAAAGTGATTTGTTTTCGAAAAGACTTTTCTGAAAAAAAATACTTTCAAAAAGACTACAGCTCACCATCAAGACATATAATTGTTTGTTGCACTTCGTCTTTCACCATTTCCAGTGCTTTAGACACTGTACGGAAAGGAGATGTACGATTTACGTAAGTCTAAGCTTTGATTAGGTGACTTGTTTCTAGAATGTGTTTTTTGGATAGGCGTACGTTATTATCGTTGCCCCATGGCGCAACGAATAGATTGCAAGCTGTTTCGTTAGTACAAAGGGATTGAAGTAAACTATTTCACGTACTGTACTTCTCTGTAGGTTGCGTATACGCATTTAGTGCGCATAGCGTAACCAGGACGATAAAAACAAAATAGAAGCGTTGTTGCATTTGGCTTTCAACTTTCCTAAAAAAGGTAGTGACGACTTTAAGTTAACGTGTGTATCTTAAGCCTACAAATTCGAATGTTTGGGGCGGTTGGCTTACAGAGCAAGTCCTAGATTGACAAAAGCATCATCAAATCTTCCGAGAAACATCGTGAAATCTGTTGAGAATAACAAAGTTGGAAATTGTTTCTTATTTTTCCAAACATTTTCCTTTTATGGTTGCGAGATACTTCGTGTGCACTCTTTTAAAAAATGTCAATTCGTGACAATAGTATAGTTATTGTAGCCATTCGGCATGTTTATTAATAACAAGAAGTTCATTTTGCCAGCGAGAGAGCTGGTAATAATCTAGAAAGATTATTGGTAAAGTTCAAAACAGGTGCATCTCACTTTGCTATCGTCACTCAAAACGAAATGGTAAGTGGGCCAGCACAGTTTTTGCACAAAGTTTACAATTTGTCAAAATAATTGCAGAAATTGTAGAAATTCGCAATATGGCAATTTGCTACTTTTACTGCATTTTATGGAACCTTTACAATGCTATTTCTCATCACTGCAATCACTGTTGTACTATTGATTGTACCTCAGAGTATACAATATACTATAGAGTACTGTGAAGTAGTAAGAAATTATTTCGTTAATGCAGTGGTGAGAAAAGGTATTGCCAGTGCTGCCAATTTATTTTCTACCTTGTAAATTTAGGTATTTTCGCAAATTCTGTAATTTTAGGTAGCAATTTGGCAAGTTGTACAAATTGTACAAATTACACAGAAACTGTGCTGCCCCATTGCCGACAATCACTGTTTGCTAGTGCTAAACTCCATCGTGCATATAGAGTGGAGAGATACCTGTTACTGGTGCTATTGGTATAGTGACACTTGATGACGTTCTAGAAGAGATCCTTCAAGATAAGATTTTGAACGAGACTGATGTTCTTACGGGTTAGTGCTTTGTTTACCCTTGATGTCGTTTTTTCGTGCTCACCTTGTTTTTAGTCTCAGTAGATCATATCGATTATCACAGTGCATCTCCTTTTAGAGTATATCAAAATACAGGTGAGGGTATGCCGCCGAACCAGCTTAAGGCAATCCAAATGTTCCTTACTAAAAACTGTGATGTTTTTTTTCGCGTTCATTCATCGATCCGAGAGCTCTCAGGAAGGTTATCCTGCTATCAAGTTACACTATAAAGCCTCAAGATATTGATAACAACGTCCTGTACAATCGCGGAGAACAAAGTAAAGAGTTCACGCTTGCACTGCATGGAATTAAACTGGAATTCGAGGGCGATGAAGCAAGGGAACCTTTGATGGAATCGATTGACCATGGAGAGGTAAATGAATACTAAAAAGAAATAGTTTCATCTGGGTTATGTTGTTTTCGAATGGTTCCTGCCACGAATGTACACCTTGTTTGCACACAGTGAGGTCAATAGATAAGGGCCTTTGGACCGTTTACAATCAAACTCCAACAACTTTTTTTTTTTCAATCTTCTTTCTATATTTCTTAGACAATATTGGTGTTGTAATTAACTTTTATCAAGGATCTTTCCACTGGTGATGGAATGGTTATAAATATGTCGATTACTGGAATATTCTAAAATGTGGTCCCTTTTTTTATTATTTTTATTTCTACACGTGGATCTTTGTGTAAACGCTGGAATAACATATGTTTACTTTGTTCTTGTGAGTGGATAACGACTTATACTTTCTACCTCACCCCATCAGTCATCTACTTATAAAATCCCAACTTCATAGCTAAGGGCTCCTGTGACAACAGTTTATTTATTTTGTATGGCTGTCGTTATAGGCTACTTATTTCAGGCTCTTATTGTTACAACTACCAAGTTACACGAAAAATACACTAATGCAGTGAGAGTCTTATTCTGTTTCATTCAAGTTTTGAGACTGACTTTTAGCAAAAAAAATCCAGTTTCTGCCTATCTGTCAGATCTGACGGATTTGACACTTCTGACAGATCTTGCAAATTGTCATTTTTTAAATGCGAGCTACCCTCACGCCTGTCGAGTGATCCAACCATTTCAAACCCACGTGATTTAACAAACCCATAGCAAAAAATTTTATTTACATATTTGACGCCTGGTGGCGTTTACAAAGCCTACAGCAACGCTGGTGGTGTTTTGGGAGGTTTTAACGTTATTACATTGCCTTTCTATTTGGATGCAGCCATAGCACTTTTGTTAGCATGGGGTAGGCGCTAGCGTAGCGCTAGTAAGTTATACACGTACGTTGATTTTTTGAAGCAAAACATAAAGCAAACAGTGTTTGAGGCATTCATACCGTGTTTGGCGGTAATGCGATAGCTTTGTAGGACATCATGCCTTTTTAATTCGCTTTTAGCGCATGAACACTGTGGTGTACCGTGTACAGTTTGCGTAGGTAAAATACTGCGATCATCTTCCATGGTCTGTTGAAACTTACATTGATAATTTTGCTATCACTTACCGTAAGGTACCCAAGTCATACAATGAAGGACAACATTGTAACACAAATAGTTCACATTGTGATAGATCTACACCATTTGACAGAAGTGTCAGATCTTGCTAGATCTGCTAAAAGTGCTAAAAACTCACTTTCTAGAAAATATTAGTAAAACTTGAATGAAACAGACAATAATCACTAAATCTCAAATTATTACCACGTGATTTACTATTTGAAAAATTATGAAGTTTATTGTGTTACAAGAGCTGCGCAATACACAAAGCAACAAGTACAAGTGCAGAAAAATAGAGCTGTGATGCCTAAAAAAGAAGTTAGCGTTTCGAAATCGAAACGGCCAAAAAAAAAAAAGAGAAAAAAACGTACAACTGAAGCAGGTGTTACAGTAGGTGGTGGCGTAGTTGGCACGTTACCTGGAATAGGTGGTATTGGGACGTTTCCTGGTACAGGTGGTACAGGTGGTATTGGTGGCGTTGGGATGACTGGTACAGGTGGTACTGGAGGTATTGGTGGTATTGGAATGTTTCCTGTATTTGGTATTGGTGGTGGTATTGGAATGTTTCCTGTGTTTGGTATTGGTGGTATTGGAATGTTTCCTGTATTTGGTATTGGTGGTATTGGAAAGTTCCCTGGTATTGGCGGTATCGGAATGGAGCCTGTGGTTGGTAAAGGAGGTATTGGAAAGTTGTTTGGTAGTGGAGGTATTGGTGGCACTGGAACTTGTTTTTTATCAGCTAGAGATGTAGCAATTAATCCTAACAATACTATAAAGAGAGTAGATGCGGTCATCATGTGTTAGCTTTAGAATTGGCATGTTTTAGCCACGGTGGTAGTACTTAACGCCAAAAAGAAGCACATTTATTAAAGTATTTTCGCACATTAGACACGCTTTTTGACCCAAGTAGCTTCATTGGAATAAGCGTTTAGCAGGGATTCTTAAACAAATTGATGACTTCAAAGGGTAAACTCAGATTATCGGTACCCTTTTTGGTGTGATCATAGTCACTTTTTAAAGAGCTGTACAATTGGCTTTAAATAATTTAGTAAACTCAGTCCTAAAACCCAACAATCTGTCGCGCCCTATTTTCATGTTTACGGGTTGACCCGACGTAATAAATACTTTATAAAGCTGCTCTCGCCGTATTACATTAAATGATTTGGCAAAATACAGTTTGTTCCAATCAGAAGTTAGTCAATCTGTTATTCATCCTCATCTGTATTGGGTACATAGGGAAAAGAATGAGAACAGTAAAAACCCATAAACTTTACCCCGGATCTTTTGTGAAATGTCACAAGAGATCCATAAAGTTAATGATGTTAGCTTGATTAGAAAAGCTGGTAGGTCCAAAACAAAACGTTTGAAACCGCCGTTTAAAAAAATCACGTGAAACAGTGAGTTTAATGAAATACAATTTATGTCAAAGCGGTCACCCATATGCCCAACTCTTTAACGTTGCTGTCGAGGAAGGACATTACAGAATGCAATGGCTTTAATCTTTTGCCCGGATCTTCTGTGAAATGTCACAAGAGATCCATAAAGTTAATGATGTTAGCTTGATGAGAAAAGCTGGTCAACTTCACATGAAAGAACACATTTTTGAATCCTTACCTGAATGCAGGTGAACACACCGCACACAGCACTTTTGGTAGCACGTGAGTCGCCTTGTTACAACAAAAAATTAAACACTGGCTGGCTTATGAAGTGACGGTTGTTAAATTCAGTGTTGTAAAAAAAAAACTGTACAATTGTTATTTTATTTTTCTTTAGTTTATGCCATGGATCGAAATTCACCCCAGGACGGTATAATTATAATTAATAAATTATTTAATAGGCGGTTCTACAAACCTTCTATATATGCTGTCCAATTCAGGACATTCAACATATTCACTATTGCTATACTTCCACCATTCCTCTCGCGCTTTTTACACCTTGATATATATATCATGCGTGTTGTTAACCAAAATGTGTTGCACTTCTTTAAGTGTTTTGGTCACTATTTTCTTTTTAAAACCTTGCTCAACAATGCTATCAGAGAGACCAGCGGGTATATACGCCTTTGCACCCAACACCCGCACTTCAGCGGAAGGTGCATGCCTAGCTTTAAAGCTGGCATGATCATTAGAGGACGGCCAAAACCTCTTGTACTTAACTCCAGGAAGATTAGCTTCCATAACCTTTTTAATACGCTTAGCGTTGTGTACACATATGTGTTCATGCTCAACACAGTCCGCTAGAATATGCATAGTGGTTTCCTCAGAGGGACAGAAGACACATACACCATCAGAGTACTTATTAGGATCAACTCCTTTCCATCCAGGACGAATTCGATTATGCATCATACTACGACTGCACAATTTATTGTTTCTAGCTTTAAACAAAACCATGTTTAGACATAGAATAATCCGCTACACCGCCATTGATTGTAGACAATACCATATCCACTGCACACATGATAGGCCTACGCTTAACTATTTCAGCTGTAGCACTCTCTTTGTGCTTGGTATCTATATACTTACGTATATTACAGCTCTGTCATTTCTTTACGTAAAGCCTTCATTTTTTTAGGTCGTCTTTTGTAAGCTCTAACCTTGTTGTCATAATGGCTAGGCACTTTGTGCCATGACACAATACCTCCTTCAGTACGCCTATTACTAATCGCTTCACGAAGTTCTTGTACAATAGTTGCGTTAGGCGAAAACGGACACACTTTATCTGCAGTAGCAACCTTGATTACATATGTGGAGTCAGTGATTATTCTAACCTTATGATACGCAGGCACAACTTTGATAGCTATGATAGCTGCTTCCAATTCAGCAGCGTCAATATCTTGTTTAGTAACCGCTCTGCATGCGACATTACACCTATTGTTTTCGCCGAAAAAAACTCCAACACCAGCATTATTGCTAGCTGCTATACGAATACGTGACCCATCTGTCCACACACATACTGCATCCTTGATTATTTCAATTTACCATTTATGCCTTAGCTGGCCAAATAAGTGAACAAGCAAAAAAGGTGGAGACCTCAACCAGCTAACTCAAACTTCACTAGGCTAAGAACACACATTTTAGAGCCCCGGCTTTTTTCTTGTGTATACTAACAGCATTCTGCTCCGGAACCAATTTGATTGAAAAGAAGTACTATCACGTGCCATTTATCGCTTTTTCATACGATTAAACATGCTTCGTATCCTCTTCAACGTGGTTGTTATGCTCATGGCATTTGGAGCCTATGGGGAACTTATAGTATACGACAATGTTGAAACAACCGAAATGAGTCTTATTCCTCTTCAATTTCCTTCTAACGAAGCTGAATGGGAGTTTAAACAGGCTTTACTTGTTCCAGAGACATCTAATAACATAACAGGCAAGATCAATCTTAAAACTCAACTCTTTTTTTAACAACATGCCTCTTCGCGTCGTAATGTATTACTACATGACGTTTTAATATTTTCATTCTTTAAAACCGTTTGATGGTTTTAACTTTTTTGAATAGGCAACTTGGTGCTCATTAAAGAACGTCCTATACCACAAGAACGCGTTATAATTGATTTTCAAGACAAAGGAGCTTTAGGGGTATTTATTAGAGCAAGTAATCCCGGTCGTGGTGAATATATACTTTTCTCTGGAGCGGAAGAAATAAAAGTGCGGTTCGGACTACCTATTTTAGTGATTTTTTTAATTTTATTTTCGAATATTTTCATAAAAAGACATGGCACTTGGATAAAAGTGAGCAAGTACAGAAAATCTTAGGTCTTTTTCTCGCCCCAATAACATCAATAAAGTAATTTCTCGCTCACAGAGTTGAGGGCATACTGTACCTTGGGACTCAGGGCAGAAAGAGTATTACTAAAACACGCTGAACCTTGCAAATTGTTTTTTTGAACAGTATTTTTTACCCTTTTTTGGACTTCATTTTTCACGTGATACTCATTAAAAAATTTAGATTCCCGTGGCAGAAATCAAGGATGATGATATTAATTTTGATGAGTTTCCGCACAATGGAAAGATTGTAGATGCAGATGCTGATGAGAATGATTGGGAGGAACTTTTTGAGAAATTTGTTGTTTGGCAAATTTCCATCACGTTTCTAAATTTTTTTGTTCTTGGTGTAGCTCTTCTAAGGCACGTGATTAAAAATAAGTTTACTTTTACAATTCTAACTATATTAGGCTACACACAAACGCATCAAGAAACGGAACTTGTTTTTCTATAAGCATACCCACAGTTAGTATTTGGCTTGAAATATCATCTATACTTTGTAGATTAGTTCTACATGGTGAGTAGTTGCTACGCCCTTTAGAAGCCACTAATCTTATTTTTCTATAGCTGTTGACCCTATGGGATATCATAAAGTGTATCCATTTCCAATAGTCCGACTTGCTTTTTCTCTGAGCATTGCATTCACGCACGTTTTGACACATCTCATTTTTTCTCATTTTTTTCTACTTTTTTGTATGTTTACGATTTAACTCTCGCCTAGTATCTCGAACTCTCTATTAATAGGATTATTCTGGTATTATTCAACCTAATTAAATATATTATCATTACAATAACGTAAAAATAGGCACCGTATTCTTGTTCAGAGCATACAAGTGAAATATGTCCTAACAATAACACAATACATCATTTACACAGTAATCTTTATAAAATTTGTAGCCATTCTTCTACAAGGATTAGGAGATCTTATAAAAGCTGTTCCTGCTTTTAGAACACTAGCTTCGTTTATAGAAGTACGTTAAAACCAAACTCAGAAAAAAAAAGAAAAAGCATACTAACGTTGACTTTTTCGAATAGATAATTATGACTGTTGTTGCTTTTATTTACTGCTTTTGTATCATGGCTATGTCTATTAAGATAATATATCAGAAAAAAGAACGTAGATCAGTTTTACGAAAAGCAAGTAGGGTACGTTGTTAACGAAAGACAAAGACAAAACAATACAAAACGAACGTTATTTATTTTTTTCCTTCCAGGTGTTTTGGCGTACAAGTGCTCTTACTGCTTCTTTATTTGTACTTATTGTGTATATTGTCGTCGTATTATTGAGTGGTACAGATAAACCCTCATCTTATGCTATAGTATGGTACACATACTTCATGTGGAGCACAATGTTGGACTTAGTACGTTAAAAGTTTCCAGAAAAAACAAGAAAATTGTAAGCTTACTGATCATCTTTTCTAGCTACAACTCTGGCTTATGCGCCCTGGTAAGAACTCTATTAAAAAGGATCTTTCCGCAAGAACACCTGACAGCTCTTCAATTCCTACTGCATGCAAGACAAAAACAAACTCTGCGGAGAAAATGTAACTTACCCATGACGTGATGCCTAAGACTACAATATCTTTGATCTAAACTTAACTGTAACATATCATTAATTAAAAAGCTAGATTACGCTATGACTAGGGTTACTTGCTTTGCCTAAGAGCGACAAAGGACCGGTGTTAAGATGTACACAAAATACTAAAAAGACTTTTATTTGTATTGTCATGGCAAGTACAGGTGTTGCAAGGTCGAGTTTGGTCTATTCATCTAAGCGACCTGCATTTCATTAGACTTGTCATCTCTTCTACGCCATAGTTTGTCCTGCATTGAGTATAGTAATCTCTCCAATTTAGGATGAATGAGTCTCTCATGTACGAAATTACAATATCCACCTCTTACGCATTTACCTGTGGTCCATTAGCAACTTTTGTTCAATGTATCATTTACTTACCCTCAATGTATTGTCTACAAGTGGCATCGTTAAAATTAGTAACTGGAGATAGCTCACCCACTATAACGTTTCCTATAAAGCACGTGTTAGAAATTTTGTTGTACAACATCCAAAAAAAAACCACAAAACACGTTACCATTGTAAAACGATCCTTGCTTTGCTTCTAGTAATGCAGCAGCATCTTCTTCGTTTTCGAACTTTACGTAAACATTACCAACGTGGTGGTCACAAATATTGGCACAGCATACAAGTTCCAGAATGCGTCCGTATTGCACAAACTCAGAAAAGATATCAATGTAAAACTGTTCAAACGCTTTTTGCGAGGATTCCTCATCAAATAACGGCCTTCCATTTGTAGAATCATATTGATCATATTGATCAATATATCTTCAGTAAACAATAGAAATTAGAACCTAAAACAAGTATATAGCACGTGAGTTGTTGAAAAGAGGAAAAAAAAAAAGAGTTTTTACTTCTCCCCGAAGTTTCTTTGCTCCTTCTCGTACAATCGATGAAACAGTATCGTCTGACTCTCGTTTGGCTTACAGTGTAGCCTAGTACATAGATTACCGTATCTGCAAGATCCAATCTTCCAATGGAAAGGACAGTTCACCCTGTGTTTATTCGAAAAAATAGTCAGTAGATATTCATAGAGCTTTTTTGTAACATCTGAGCATAACGAGTACCTATCTTGTTCTGTACCAAATAATTCAGCGAGACGTCTAGCCATAATAATTCTTTGTGCGAATTTATACATCTCAAGGGATAAAAATCGGAGCTTTCTTTCGATCACCCGCACTAAAAAAAACGCAAAAAAACCAAAAAAAACCAAAAAACTGCAAGCCACTTTTCCTTGGCTCCCAATTTTTGTTTGTTTAGTTTTTGATCACACTCCATTTACCGTTATCAATTGTGGCATCTTGTCCTTCTTTCCAATGAACAACTGAAGCCCAAGAAACACCAAAGATATTTTCGAGAGAATACATGTGGATCACGCGTCCCATAGTAGTTATTATTGACTGCATAGGATTCTTTACGAGATGTAGAACGTACTGAATAGAGGAGAAGTGACAGATTGAATTTGTCTTGTTTTTTTTTCGAAGTCAACTGAGAAAATGATAACAGCTTGCTTTGACTCACTTGGTGAGCGATAAGCCATGTGGGGCAACATCCTTTTCCTCCAAGACTCAGCGAGACAAAACGAATAAAAAATCCAAAAAAATGAAGAAATACCTTGTGCCTCTTTTTGACATCTCCTTTGCCTTCTCTGAATCGAATACGTATTTCCACGAGCAATACCTCATCATAACCTCAGAGAAATAAGGGTTTTAATCAAAACGACTTTGAGTTTGTTGTATGAAACAACAAAGTGGTCTGACAATGACGCCTTCAACACGTGTTCCTGAATCGAGTGGGTAAAATGGAATCTAATCTCACCCCATCTGGTTGGAGCTACTTGTTATTTATTCGACACTAGTATCATGTCAATGCCAGAGACTTCGTTCAATAGATAACAACTAATAGTTACAAAAAAAAGATACTTGCCAATATATAACTTTCTGAAACTTCATCTATCATTTGAGGCTTCACTTTAGTCTGAAACTACTAATGCCGCAAAGTGATAATTTGGAGTATTTATTGGTGGCTTTTAACAAAGGAAAGTTTTACCTGATTAAAAAGTAAAAAATGCTAGCAATATCAACTATCCCTGTGTACATACATTAAGTCAATTTAATGTCGATTTGTATGTTATCTGTCATCACTTATGCTCACATAATCCATTCAATGATTCATTTTTTATTTTTCAAGCTTGTGAACTCCATGCAATGCTTTGACACCTTCATCTGTAACTGATGTACAGTATTAGGTATCTAGGCTTTACTTTGAGTGACGATGGACTGAATTTTGATTGGAACAGAACTATAGAGAAGATAACAGTACAACTAGTAAAGTGGAAACCTTTGTGTAAAACAATTCGTCAAAAAATTAATATTTTCAAATCGTATGCCCAATCCCAACTAATCTATTTCACCAGACCTCTCAATCCCTCCTAGTGCAACTGCTAAACTCATTAATGTGTAATTGGTTCCTGTGGGATGTTTCTCGTGTTTTTGACAAGAAAAAGAAATATTCTTGTGTGTCTTGGTCTCAACTTTCTCTTCCATTCTCAAGGAGGTTTTTCTCTTAGCTCAATCGCTCAGAAAAGTGAAATTTTTTACATCAATCTTAAGAAAAAGAATCATCCCACGTCTAAAACCCCACTTTAGAAAAAACCTTATTTTTAATTTAACCATACTCAAACTACTAAACAAATTTAAAGGTGTAAGCTATATTAGAGATATTTTATGGAGATTTATTATGAGATGTCTTCCAGTAACACATAAAAAAGATGCATTTCCTCCAGAGAAACATGAAGAAATATTTTATGATTGGTCGGTACCTAATAAGATAATGGAAGTAGTTTTTGATTTATTATTATTTTGCAAACCAGGTATATCACTTAAAACATCTTTAGAGAATTGCAAGTCAGTTCATCACCTCTTGGAAATAGGAATAATTCTAGCGATTACTTGGATCATTAGGAATGACATTAAACATGGTGTACCTACAGGAAAATGGTTATCAGGACAACAGATTAGATATAAGTTTATAAATTGGATGATCCTAGCGAAATATAATGGAACTGTAAATGATGTCAACTGGATATACAAAAATGAAGACACAAACAGATGGACTACAAATAGATTCAAGTGTAATGTACAGATGGACTATTCAGAGGTTATATCAGAACATAAAAGTCTAAGGAGATTACAGATTAATACACCTGCATTTGTTATTGGAAGTGGAGTCGACCAAATTCTACCAGACGGTACAATCATTCTAAGTAAATTTTTAACTCCTACTAATGAACAACGAATTTCCAAACCTGTTTATAGATTAGGATCGATATATAATTAACATTGAGGGGTCGCGTTTCCTCCTAATTTGCTTTGCAAATTTGGAGCCGATTGCGCTCCCTGTACCTAGTTACCGCACTTAGTGTGGTTTTTAATTTGAAGAGATTTTTTTTTTTTATTTGGGGGGGAAACTTCCCCCCCAACCCCCCTTCTTTTCCTTTCTTACATCTTTTTACTTACTTCTAATGACTCTTTCTAAGTTTTACGTCAGTATACTGTTGAGAAGGAACCTATTGCACATTAAATTTATTTTTAAGTTTATTAACATAATGTAACCAACACAATGTAACAATACCATATGTAATAAAGTAGGCGCTAGCGCGCTGCCTCTTATTCTAAAAAAAAAAAATCTGTAACTGATGTACCTTGAATATAAATAGTATGAACACCAGCAAGTGATTTAACACCTTTATCTGTAATATTGGTGTAGCTTAAATCGATGGTATGAACACCCTTTAGTGCTTTGATACCTGAATCTGTAATCAACATACACTGACTCAAATCAATATCATGTACACCTGCCAATGCCACAATACCTGAATCTGTTATTGAATTACAACTGTTCAAGTCGATAGTGTGTACACCTGCCAATCTCTTCAATTTTTTTTTTTTTTTTTTTTTTTTTTTTAAGTCTAGGTTTACTATACAAGGACGGCTCACCGAGCCAACGATTACAAGCAATTATTTGCATACAAGATACATAGTTCCTTCGATCGCCAACAGAGCACCAAAAACGTGAAGCTACGAACTTCCGCCCAAAATGTTAAAAGGGATTTGAACCCTTCCCATCCTTTCCACCTGAATGTTAGAGGAGAAAACCAACTCCCAGTTGACCGGACAAGTCAAATGGTAATTGTAAGGTTGTAGCGATAAATGTAAGTTTTGTTGAATATGTGTTGAATCTGTTTCCATGTGTCATCGAGCTCATCTTTAATTACTTTTCTATGAACCGAAATTGGCAACAGACCTTTCGAATGTGTAGCGTTATTGTAAATCTTCCATGTCCATTTGATCAGTATAGCCATAGCTACCTGATTATACAAGCTTAAGGAAGACAGTTTGTGAAGTGTGTCAGAATTATAAGGAAAAGCTAACTGTAACGACTTAACCGTCAGACGAGCTAAATCAGCCGGTGGCGATTTAAAAAGGATCCAAGAAGGATGGTCCTGTTCGGACTTGAAACTGCAGTTTAACATACGCAAGATAGCACGCAGAACATAGTCACGCAACAGAGGAAACTTTGCAAAAATTTTGGAAGAGTGTAATTGTGTGAAGGTTTTACGAAGTGCCTCACCATGGACCTTAAGCATCTTTTTGATGGTAGGTGTGAGGTCATCTTTCACTTCATCTAATGTGAAAGCATACAGATCACGGGCGCTTCTAGGCCCTTTGACAACTTTGGCAAGAATCTGGGCCTCAGTGAGGCCCTTGAAAGGAGAATTTAGGGACTGCCACGCATTGCGGCATTGAGTGTAATGGTATGAAGCCACCTCCTTCGACCAATGAGAACCGTGGTAATTAAACCACAGATTCCACAGGCCGTGGTATGGCTCAGATCCATAACTAAAAATAAATTTTTCCCAAGTGGAGGCTAAAAGTGCTAGGTTAAAACGTTTAGGTTGTAACAGACTGAAGCCACCGGAATGTATAGGGTTGAATAACCTAGAGGGCTTACGATAAGTAGCTTTGGAGGGAAAAAACAGCGTCGAGGCTGCCCTCTCAATAGCAGCTATCTGCCACTGGTTGGCTAGAATAAAGCGGAACTGATAAGTAAAAAGAGAGATAGTATAAGAGGAGTAGATGGTTTTTTTGGAGATGAGGGTACGCGTCATTGAACGCCAGCGGCTAACCTTAGTATTCATCTTGCTAACAACATCCCAAACGGTATTTTTGAGACCTGTAGACTTGCAAAAAGATGTACCAAGGTACCTAACCTCGTTAACAGACTGAAAGGCACAGCCGTCGAAATTTGAAATGGAAAAACACTTAGAGCGGTTGGCAATTAAACCTATGGTTGCTTTAGCTCCTCTGAGAACGTCCTGTATAATGAGAGACTCCTCAGGTGATATGCTAATGGCAGCTACATCGTCAGCAAAACCAAGGGAAGAAATGTGCTTTTTGTGGAGAGCTATTCCACTAAGCCTCTCACGAAACTTTACCAGAATGGGTTCCATAGTGAGAACAAATAACGTAGGAGAAAGAGGGTCTCCTTGCTTTACACCCCTAGTAATCTGGAAGGGTTCTGAAAGCGTGCGATTTACAACGATTTGGAACCATGTGTCACTTAGACAGGCTTGGATTAGTCGCATAAATGGCCTAGGAACTTTGAAGTGTGATAGTGTGCGTATGATAGCCTTATGGCATACAGAGTCAAACGCTTTTTGAAAATCTAGAAAGGCAAAATCGTACATAGGTACTGCTTCAGAGATGATAGCCTGGTGGATAGTTTCCTCCAAGGTGATGATGTTAGTGGCAATATCCCTGCCTGGTACAAACCCACATTGTGTGGAGTCAACAACATGTACCAGTATTGGGAGGAGTCGCTTGTTAAGAAGAGTGGTGAGGAGTTTGTAGTCGGTGTTAAGGAGAGCCAGAGGTCGACGGTTACGAGGATCACGGACATCGCCTTTGCCTTTATAAAGTGTGAGAAGAAGTCCTTTTTTAAATTGGGGAGGCATGGACTTAGGATGCCGCAAAAGGTGATTAAATATTCTACGGAACATGGCCGTGAACGTAGCATTATTCTTGTAGAAGAAAGCAGGAATTCCATCTATCCCGGGAGATGAGAAAGACTTCATACTTTTGATGGCAGTAGTGACTTCTTTGTCAGTGAAGCTATCAGCCATCTTTTCTAATAGTTCAAGAGGTATATTTCTAGGAGCATTACGGAGGAACCTACCATGACGTCGGGGTTTGGTAAGTTTAGCAGCAAACAAATTCTTATAGAATTGGGTGAGTATGAATGATATATTAGACGTACCGGTACGAACTTTACCGGCAGAATCGCGCATGCTCATGAGCATTGCGCTTTTAGAACGTGCCTTTAAACGTGCTGTGAGGAGTTTTTGTGGCACTTCATCAATAGTGAAGTCACCTAGACCAGTTTTAAGCATTCGCGCTTCAGTAAAGCTGCGTTCGCAATGGTGTAGTTGGTTTTTAAGAGCCAAGTACTCTGCACTGTCGGTGGCATGGTATTGCATGTCATCCTTAATACTACAGCGCTTGTTTTTTATATGAGCCACCAGATCGATTTGGATGGACTTGATATGCTCTACAATCTGGCGTTTGAGGAGCGTCCACTGTTTGATTGTGTTTACACCATCAATGCGTGTTTTAAATTTAGACGCAATATCACCCAAGATTTCTACGTCATTCATAAAGTTTTGGAGAACCCATCTACCACTACCCATCTCGGCACGGTCTTGGTTAGAGAACCTAGCCACCAAAAAGCAGTGATCATAGTTGTTGATAGGAGGATCGAGCTCAAATTTGAGCAGATTTTGGAGCCACTTCTCGTTTGTGAAGATATAGTCCAGTTTGGAAGTAGAATTTGTACGCCAGCATGTGTGTCTGGACTTGAAATCGCTTTGTGTGAGGTTGTTGTTTGCCAATATATCTGCCAATTCGGTAGCACCACGTAAGCGTCCATCGGAGCTACCAGCATGCATAGGCAGATGGTTATGGGAGAGAGCAACATTGAAGTCTCCTAAAAGAAAATCTAAATCAAGTAAAAGAGGAGTGACTTTTGACAGAAACGCCTCACGGTCTTTGGCATTAGACGGACCGTAGACAACACCTGCTTTTAGCGTGGTGGCCCTTACTCGAAATGTAACAGTGTTCAAACGACCAGAGGAGTGTGAGGTTTGAGAAAAAATTTTAACACGTGGTGAACAAATGAAAGCAGTACCACAAAAACTGCTGTGAGGTTGAGGAGACCAAACTACCTTGTAACCTAGAGAAAGAATTTTTTGAGGCACTTTTTTACGCCAGTGCGTCTCAGAAACAGCGAGCACATCCAAGTTATGGATGTTAAATTTATTATGCATGAAATTGATTTTTTTAACAGTGCTGAGACCACAAGGGTTCCAGCAAGCAATGTTAACACGTTTAACACTCATCGTTTACGTTTTTTTGATTTTGAAGATTTAGGCGCCTCGGCCGTATAATACTGTATATGAATCGTTTCATGTTCCAGAGAGACAGTGAGCTTGCCACCATTCCATAATTCGTCACACTTCTTTGATAGAGCGACCTTGAAAATTTTCAGTGCGAAACCGTCTACATCAAACTTTCGTTCAACGTAAGAAATACTTGCATCGTAAGCTTGGATTAAAGCTTCACGAAATTGATTGTTGCCAATGTGGCTAGGCATACCGACAAAAGTGACTGTTTGAGCAGCCGGCTTACGAGGGACAATACGCCACACCCAATTGTTGAATTCAAAGTACTTGACTTTGCCGTACGCAATAGGAACCCACTCATCACGGAGTTCATAGATATACCCATTATTGAGGGCTTTTTTAACATGTTTGGGCGTAACATCTGCACCCAAGAGAAATTCACCGTAGAGTTTGGCTTGTTCGGTAAAAAGTAGCGATACCGCGTGATTCAAGGCAGTTTTAAACTCCACACCAATCTTTTGACGCTCGAAAACGACTCCAGAACTAAAGGCGAGAAATAAAATTAAAAACCACGTAAAAACACAGTAATTGCGAGGAAAGGCGCGTTTACGCGCCCAAGAGGTAATATCGTACACAGTATCGCGTTTGCGATCATAATCATCTTCTAGGACGATCTTGTGGAGATCAGTAGTACCACGGTCTTTAACGGGCTTTTGTCCGTTAACGACCTTGTCGGGAAGCCGCTTGTATTTTGCGACCATTTCCAACCACACCGTAGTAGAGATTGGATTAGAGCTAATTAGCCCTTTAACTAGTCCGGCCAACTTTTCATTGCCTGTCTGTGGAGTTGCTGCACTTCCGTTGTTTTCGCTCATAGGTGTACTTACGTTGATAACGCTAATGCCTAGAGTCTATTTGGGAGGAGTTGCCACGATGGTATGGAAAAAGATTGACCAATCTCTTCAATCCTTTATCAGTTACCTTTGTACCTGCTAAAATAATTTCATGTACACCTGCCAATGCTGCAATACCATTGTTTGTTATTGACTTACAACAAAACAAGTAAATAGTGTGTACACCTCCCAACGCCTTCAATCCTTCATCTGTAACATTTGTATGTGATAAAATAATTTTATGTACACCTGCCAATGCCGCAATACCCTTGTCTGTTATTGAATAACAACTATACAAGTCGATAGTATGCACTGTATGACAAGCCGATTTTATGTACACCATTCATTGCTTCAATGACCTCATCTGCGATTGAATAACAATAGCTCAAGTGAATGGTCGTATTTTGGAGTAATGGACTGCCTGCAAGCAACTGAGCTTCATTCTCAGTTCTGATATGGATACAGCCGTATCCAACGTGTTTGTGAATAATATCTCGCAATAGGTGACATGTTTGGGCTGAACGGAGCGTACAAGTCACTTTGTTTCAGAATAAGCACTATTATTTCAGTAGGTAACGCAGTAAGCTCGAATAGGCGCTTGTTTATATTATCCCTGTCTTTTTCTTCCATTTGTACGCTAATCGCTCTAAACACGTGCGTATGTTAGTTTTATTAAATTTAAGAACCCTTTAACGTAAAGCAAACTTCGTACCTTGGACGCTTTGTTTCTTTAGGTTTTTTTGAATTTTTTTGACTGTTTTGTGTTTTAATTTCGGTGAAAAGAACTGACTGGACTTTCATTTATACGCTGCAAAGAACTATTTAACAGACAGTAGATAGGTTTAAAATTATAAGCGTATTGGTGGTATTCCTATGGTACGTACAGCTATATTTTAACGCGATTATCAATGTAAAATGAACACACTGTTCTTCGAAATTTTTTGTGGGTCACGTGTCCCACGAGCTGTCAGTATTTCGCTTCAAAAACTCACTAAATCTGTGTATGCTCATTGTACAGTTTCTGAACACTTATTTATGGCCTTTTATTACACCATAGCCAATACAAACGTGTTTACTTTTTTTTTGAATAACGGTGAATGGCGAAACCGAAAACCGACATTATACTTTTGATAACATTGATTGCCAACAGATTCTTTTGTTCTCCTTGTGTTTTGCTGACAGTAGTTTTTTTTTATAGTCTACCACAAAGCATAAAAAAATACAAAGTAATTTGCACTCCATGAGTTTACTGGATATTCCACGTGAACTTCAAACTTACATTTGTACTTTCAACAAAGAAGTATTCACAAAGTTCCACAGTTTATCAAAGAGAGCTGCAACTAATACACATTTTGATGAAGCGTTACAAAAGAAAGGAGTATGGATACAATGGTATAGAAGTGGTAAGGTAAGGCTTCATAAATATTGTATGAGTGGGATAGGTAAACAATGGTATGAGAGTGGAAAACTTAAGAGGCAGTATGTATCAGTTGATGGTAAAAAAATGGCCTTAGTGTAGAATGGTATGAAAATGGACACCAAAAGAGTCAATGCATGTGGGTTGATAATAAACAGCACGGTGAAAGTAAGGGATGGTATGATAATGGTCAGCTTGAGGAGCAATGTATGTGGGTTGATGGTAAACAGCATGGTGAAAGTAAGGGATGGTATAAAAATGGCCAGCTAGAGGAAAAAAGCATGTGGGTTGATGATAAACAGCACGGTGAAAGTAAGGGATGGTATGATAATGGTCAGCTTGAGGAGCAATGTATGTGGGCTGATGGTAAACAGCATGGTGAAAGTAAGGGATGGTATGAAAATGGACAACTTAAGGACATTAGCTTTTGGGTTGATGATACACAACACAGTGACAGTAAAGGATGGTATGAAAATGGGCAACTTCAGTACCACAAGTTACGGGTTTGTGACAAACAACATGGTGAAAGTAAGATATGGTATAAGAATGGACAACTAAAGTACCAGTGCATGTGGGTTGATGGTAAAAAACATGGTGAAAATAAGGGATGGTACGATAATGGACAATTAAGGTTTCAATGCACATTTGTTGATGGTAAACAGTATGGTAAATGTAAGGAATGGTATGAAGACGGACAATGTAAGTAATAATAAAATTTGTGATATGATTGTCAATAGAATTCCAGTTTATTTACAGCCTTAGCTTTCGTTTACAGCACTTTCTAGTGAGTGGAAGAGTATTTGAGCACAAAAACGCGGAAGGTTTCCCACATGATATCAATGATCTAGGTCATCCGTTGTGAAAGTGTTTGATGTGTAAGTCCGGTTCCCGCATTTACAACTAGCTAGACAGTTCCAACGCTCTTCTATCTTACATTTAGTAAGCCATATAAAAAGTTGTTGGTTTTGCTATTAAGTTCTTATGCTATATCAAGTCGCGCTGGCTTTTAACAGCTAAAAAACAAGTACTTTTCTGCTTCGATAGCTCTTTAAACTGTGGTGGTCTGACTTGTTAATTTTTGTTTAGTGTAATAAATAAAAAGGGATTGTCTTTCAAGACATGCTTTCTCAAAGGCAAAAGTACAACGCTCTTGCCCAGCGGCCACTTTTTAAAACAACCAATATCTACCCTACTACTTCTGTTACTAATCATATCAACAGCATGCAGTTATACTCAAACAACACTGAACCCGTCAACAATACCTTTCCTAAAACCAACAACAAAAAAAAAAAAAAACGGTTTGCAACTTGGCATTTAAATAATATTTTATGTTAACACCATTGATATTTCCTTTACAATAATCTAATGTACAAATAATCTGGATTTAACAGAAACCAAAAAAAAGAGAAAAAGTTGCAGTGTAACAGCACTGTAACCCCCTCATTCCTTTTTTTTTTCGTTTCAATTTTTTTTCTTTCAAAAAAAAAAGCAAAACCAACAACGCCTTTTTATGTAGGCTTACTAAAGTTAGATTTAACTAACTCTCTCATCTTAAACACGCTCTCAATAGCAGGACAAAGATCTGCTGGACTATCATTTGCTGCTAGTAGCATAAACTGATGCTTCATCAACTCAGCTGTTGTTGAACGATCACGTGGTTTCTTCATTAAGCACTTGCTTAAAAAGTCCTTAAAAAAAAAAATTAAATAAACACCTTAACACTTCAATGCTGTTCGTACCTTAAAGACATCTGTCCACTTTTCAGGGTGCTGAAGATTCGGTGCGCCTTTCTTACTTATCATAAGAAGCGCTTTGAGTGATGGTAACTCAATATAAGGTGGTTCACCCTTAGATAATTTATAAGCAACTTGCAGCCAAAAAAAAAATTGAGTACCTCAAGCATCTCCATTGTAAGTATCCCCGTACTCCAAATATCCACTTTCAAGCCATATTTTTTACCTCTTATGAGCTCAGGAGCCATCCAATATGGAGTACCAAGCGTTGTTTTGCGTGTGCGTTGCTTTTTTGTGAGCTGTACGGCAAAGCCTTTATGCTTGTTAGCATTAAATCTAAAGTATCTCAAGACTCACCAAAATCAGCAATTTTAACATCACCCCTTCGCGATAACAAGACATTATCAGACCTAAAGCAAGCATAAGCACTTAAGAATAATTTTGAAATGAACGCGTAAAGCAAACGCAGCTACACGTTTGAGAAAAAAACCTCCCCAACGTACTTTATGTCTCGATGTATTCTATGCATAGCATGAATATAATTCAATCCTCTGAAAAAAAAATTAACAAAGAGCGTTGAAGAGAAAAAAGGTAAGAAAATTGTGAGAACGAAGAAAAAACAGAGCAACGCACTTCATTATGTTGAAAATAATATATCTCATTTGAACTTCACTTAGAGGTACGCTAGCATGATACTCTATGAGTTCAGCAAGACTACCACCATCCATATATTCCATAACAACCCATAACATATCATCAAGTACAAAGCTATTAATATATGATACAATATTTCTATGGTTACTCGTTTTCATTATATAAATCTCTGTTTTTAGCTCTTGCATATTAGCACTCTTTATAACCATTTTTTTAATAGCAACCTTAAAGTATTTGTATCAGAATAGAGCAACAAACAAGTACTAACAACAAAACTGAAAAAAAAACGTCGATGTGCCTCAAAATGTAATCAAACATAAAAAAGGCTTACTCTGTTGTCATTATCAAGCATATCCTCCGCTAATACAACAACTCCCATAGCCCTATATCAGATAAGAAACCATCTAGTAAAAAAATCTTACCCTTCACCAAGGCCATCATCAATAATACGGAATCGTAACCGAGGATCTTCAAACGACACTAAATCGCCTTAAAAAAAAAGTCAACTTCTTTCGAATTCTGAATCTGAGGTTGCACGTACTCAAACTGCAAGTTACTTGCGCCTCGTCTGGAAAATCTCTGTTAGAGAGATGCGCATTAGAATCTTGAGTTTGTAGAATGGACATTAGCTCCAGTTTGTTCTCTGCAATCTCGTTTTTCGAAAATCCGCTAGCTGTTAATCTTTCTGTCCAAGAATCTGGCATACCCTTTATTAAAAACGTAAGTAAATTATAGCGCAAAGAGAAAAAAGTTAAAGGAAGCCACTACGCGTTTTATTTTTGTGTAGTCGCTACTCGTGTGTAATCTTGTGATTTTTATACGTACAACAAGACCATTTCCATCGTTACTGACATGAACATGATGCATAGGCTTATACGGTTCACCTATGCTCTTTCTGGGTTTTGCTTTTTGTTTTTTCTTCTGTCTCCACTTGAACAATAATCGATCAAGGCGTCCTGTTCGCTCTTCTTTATTGCCTTCAAGCGCACAGTTAGTTTAATTTGGTTATCAATAATCAAGCAACGAAAAAAATAATTTACGGATTTTGTTTCTTTCCAACTCACTTTTTAGCTCTTCTAGAGAAGGCCTTTCGTCTAAAAACTGGCTGATTGCTTCTCTTGTGAGTACTTTAGAGTCAACAATAGATGTTTCAAATACGTTAACCTATACAACCCGTTTAGAAGCGTTCAATATAATATGAGTATGCGTACAGCGTTGTTTGCGCGTGGTGATTCCGATTTTCCCCTGCGAGAGCGTTTAATGCGTTTCTTCTTCTATATAGGCTTGAGTCTGATGGTTTTAAACGTAGTACACTAGATACCTTTTTTTTAGCGCTATCTACCCGAGTTGGCGACACTAAGCCATTTGCCATCCCAGGGACTATCTCAGGGAGTGGTGGTATTGTTGTTGGAGGTAATGGAACAACCACCCGACGCCCAGCCTGTGGAGATGAACTGTTGTGACGATTGAACGTTGTGATCATTTCTGTTTGCCTTCGATCGCTGATTGGTAAGCGTGGCGAAATACGACTGCCAACATGTTGTGGTAAACTAATGCTTTGCTGCATTCCGTTTAAATTAGGCAGTGTTGGTCGCGCAGCTGCACTTCGCGGTGTCAATTCTGCCGGTTGGTGTAGAATGCGGACGTAATCATAAGGGAACCACCCAGTGACTCCGTTTAGCTCTCCGCGTGCCCAACCACCACTCTTCTCCAAAAATTTGATCAGATCTCCTTTGGCGATGGCTAATTCATTTTGACCAACCATTCTGGGCGCGTACGACTCTATTGCAACGCATTGCGTATCTTTAGCACCAGGAGAAGCCATCAGATGGTTTGAGAAGCGATATCTATAGCTTATACATACTGTATGCTTTAACCTACACTAGCGAGATGGTCTTACAATAGGTTTGTTTTTAGAACAAAATGATGTAACGTTTCCGGATTAAGTCTTGAACAAAAATGTTCAACACAACAACAAGCCTATAGCAATGGTACAATACTACTAAAAACCTTCTACAGGCGAAAAACTACCAAAAGTGAAAACAAACTTCGTATGTACTCGATTTGTCTTTTTTTTTTGACATTCCGTCTAAACGGCGTCAACAGCAGCTTTGAGTATACTAGATGCAGAGTCTTTATTTGGTTTATTATTATTTAGCTTTCTTAGGTAACAAACGCTTATTAAGTTTTCCTTCAAGACTCAATTGTTCGATTTCTTTATCGATTTCCTTTTGTTTTGCAAAATCTTCTTCATTGTACTCTGGACAAAGTGCAATCTCATTGATTGAAAGAGCAGTACCACGTACTTGACCATAAGTACTCCATAGAGGTTGTCCAGGGAACTTAAATAGAGCAATACGCGCTAGATCATTTTGTGATATTTTAAAGTTTTTAGCAACACGTTTGATCAATACGCTCGTAGGTGGTGCCATGATCTTGAAATTTACTGTACGCTTGTTTTTAGGATCTTTGTTCTTCATAATAAGTACTGTGACGATCACACCTAGGCAAAGAAACCACCAAGTTAGTAAAATGTTTGTTAACAGTAAGAGAATGTCATAAAATGATAATTTTGCAGTTGTATGCGTACCTGCTGGGTATTTCTTTGTTTCTTCGTTAAAGCTCATAACGAAAATACCAGTAGGAATACCGTGCATACCTAGAAGAGGTCCAAGTGGAGGTCCAGGAGAAGCCATTTGAGTAGGTACATGTACAGTAAGTAAACCGCTCCGTCTACGCAAACATTTAGAACTGTTACAACACAAAGAGCAACTATAAAAAGGGATGCTATTAAACTAAAGCTACTGTATACCTAAAACCTGTATGCCATCTAAAACCGATTTCACGCTCAGGATCAACTACATCATCCAAAGGTTTTTCTTCTTGAACAAACCGTTCTCTCATTGCAGCGTCTAGCATTTTACCTGGTTTTATCTTTATACCAGATGTAATAAAAGCTTCCTTCTCTTGGTATGATTTGAATTTAGCCCATTTGCTTGGCTACAAAGAAAGAGTTTAGAAGAACAAAGCCGTACAGACATTCTACAAAACAAATTGACAATAGTCCTTCCAGGGTTTTTTTGTTGTGATAAGGCGCGTGTACGCATCGTCAGTTTGTTGGGGAGGTAATTTATGCGTACCTCAGTGTATTTAGGTCGTGATAATATTTCTTTTTCAATTTCCTCTAGCTCCTTTTCTTCCTCCTTTGTTACGCTAAAGTCGAAGAACTGTGATAGTTTAGCTTATTGAATGCGCTTTTTTATCCAGTATTCGTACATCTGGTTCATCTTCGAA